>JAVTVY010021432.1:42222-88933 GCA_036873755.1 Hanleya hanleyi | reverse complement strand
AAAGAAACTTGACGTACATGTATCTTGCCCTAGTCAAATTATAACCTGACGTTAACCTACAAGTTCATTTTTATTGCATGGACCATAGTATCTCAAAGGATCATACACTACACTTGATTCTGATGTTGGACCAGTGACCTTGACCTAAGTGACCTTGATGATGAGTGACCTCGACCTAATTTCTCAAACCGAGACTGGTACATGCATATCATCAAATTGAAAAACTTTTAAAAGAAAACTTTCCAATTAATTGCATTTAAATCCTGACAGCTAGGTAGTTTTTGCTCATTTGCATGTTTTTTCATCAAATGCCTTCCTTTGTGCTACAAAAGTTGGAACCCCCTTCAGATCAGTTGAAAACGATTCTTAGTCACAGAAGTACATAATTTCCTTTTATGTAGTCTACAGGAGTAGGCTACGTGTATCATCTGCAAATTGTCAGGTAGTCAGTGAGTGAGTGCATCCGAATTCTTTCGTCGGCAAAATAAGGAGAACCGTTGACATTAGAACCTTGATTTTTTGCATGAAGGTGGATTAGGGGACTGTTACCAGCAAGTTCTGAGCTGACCTACTTTTAATGAATATTTCTGGCGATTTTTGATGAAAATCACTGGTGATTCTGACTTGTGCTGTTCCAATCTTAATATAGACAGGATTTCAACTTGGGGCAGGGGATTTCCAAGAGTTCAGTGCGTGTCGGAGTCCTAATGCCTACCCTACTTCATAGGTCCTGTCACGTTAGTCACACTGCCATGTGTAATCCCATATTACAACATGCAATACCCAAGAGATTACGGTGCTCCAAACTTAAGACCAGACACTGATGAAGATTACTAGCTGGGCTGATCAGTGTCCAGGATAATAGGAACTGTGGACACTCGTGTTCTGGCACATGTAGGCACTGTCATGATATGACTAAAAAAAATTTGAAAACGATGTTAAATGCTACTCACTCACTCACTCACTCACTTACTACATGCAATACCCAAGAGATTACAGCGCTCCAAATATAAGACCAGACTCTGATGAAGTTAACAAAAACCCCATGAGTTTAAATACATCATAGCCAACTCCACCGTCTGATTCCTTTGAGAACCAACAATTTTCCTCTTGACAGTTCTTTTGTTTCATGCAACATGTTGTAGTGGGCTAAATACATTTCCTTTTTGGTGAATATTGATTATCATAAAAAAATATTGTAACATGTGTATAATACTCTTTTTAGTATTTCAGGATTTGAGCAAGTCAGTGCCATAGCCATAGAAACAACTCTGTTATTCCTCCATGATGTTAAAGTACAGCAAAATAAGTTAAATCGTACCCTCCAAATGCTGAAATTTCTGTGAAAGGTAAAAGCCTATTCAGGGTAACACTTGATTGTATTACATCAATATATACATGTAATTATAGTTTTTTTCCTTCCACTTGCAGCATTCAAACATTCAGTGTGACGTAATTTCCAAATAACCGGAGAGCAAGGAGAATCTAAAAGCCTTTGCATTTCACCTTTAAATGTTTGTAATCTGTCTTTCCCTTCAAGGACCCCATTCAAGACAACTCCTTTCTAACCCCACCTTATATATATATAAGTTTACATCCCCACCCCCTTAATGATACTGAGTCCATCCTCTATCTCCCAAACTTTGCACACCCATTAACCTCATGGGACACATCCATTACCCCCATGAGTGTCCCCACCCTCAAGGAACTGAGCCCCAACTCATTGTAGATTTACGGGACATATCCATCACCCTTCCCCCATCCCAGGGCATTGTGCCCACTCCAAGGGTGAGTGAGCTAGTGAAAAGGATTTAACATCCCTTTAAATTTAACATCCCTTTAAACAGTATTTTAGTCCTGTCATGACGAACCAACTCCAAGGGAAATGAGCCCCACCCTCCATCTCCAGAAGTGCATGTACATCACATACTAAATGCAATATCCGAAGCAATTACATGTAACAGTGCTCCAAACTTGAAGCAAACTCTGATTGCTTTTTTATACGCCCGCCAAAAGGCGGACGTATTATGTGATGGCAGTTTCCGTCCGTCTGTCCGTTTGATGTCTGTCCGTCCCTCGTCTCCGGTCTTTATCTGGGACATTTTTCTATCTAGAGTTCCAATTTTTGGTGAGTGGATACCCTACAGAGGTCAAAGGTCACTGGCCTAAAAAACAGAAAATCACTGAAGTGTTCGTGTCCGGTGTATATCAGTGAACATTTTCTATCCATAGTTGCAATTTTTTACCCCTCGGGCAGAATCTGCCCGAGCGGTATTGTCGTTGCCTCCGTCGTCTGTCCGTCCGTCTGTCCGTCTGTCCATCATATCATTGTAAACACATTATCTCAAAAAGTCCTTCACTTACAACAATGAAACTTCGTACAGTTGTTTAATACAGCCAGTACCAGAAGCCTATTGAAAGTCGGTGCCATTGGATGTGTTTTTCAGCAGTTATGCCCCTTTATACATGTCTGGCTGTTTTTATCCGTGTAAACACATTATCTCAAAAAGTAATTCACTCACTACAATGAAACTTCATACAGTTGTTTAATGCAGCTAGTACCAGAAGCCTATTCAAAGTCGGTGTAATCGGATGTGTTTTTCAGGAGTTATGCCCCTTTATACATGTCTGTCTGTTTTTATCCTTGTAAACACATTATCTCAAAAAGTCCTTCACTCACAACAATGAAACGTCATACAGTTGTTTAATACAGCCAGTACCAGAAGCCTATTGAAAGTCGGTGTAATCGGATGTGTTTTTCAGGAGTTCTGCCCCTTTATACATGTCTGTTGGTCCATATCCTTGTAAACACATTATCTCAAAAAGTCCTTCACTCACAACAATGAAACTTCATACAGTACCAGAAGCCTATTGAAAGTCGGTGCCATGGGATGTGTTTTTCAGGAGTTCACACAAACCTGTGTGGATTGCTGTGAATAGACAGTAATCGTTCGACTACATCTACTATAGGTAATCACTGCTCTATTGCTATATTGTTTTGTCTGTCTATGATCTATATCATGCAGGTAAAATTATGCCCACCCCAAATATGTGAGTTGTTGGGGTCAGAAACATTATTTCCACAATTGCTCTGGGCCCGTCCCGAGGGGTCCCGATGGCGACAGCCACATGTTTTGAGTGGATACACTAGGTGGAGACGATGTGTCGCATACCAAAATTGAGGTCGAGGTCAGAGGTCACTTGCCTAAAATCAGAAAATCATTGACAGTTTTCTACCTGCATTTCTAATTTTTGGTGAATGTATGCCCTAGGGGGGAACAATGCATTGCATACAAAATGGAGGTCAGAGGTCGAAGGTCAGTGTGACCGAAAAATCAGGAAATCATTACAAATTTCAAAATTTTGTGAGTGGATTCAATATGAGGAAATGAAGTGTCGCATACCAAAAGTTAGGTCAAGGTTAAAGGTCAAAGGTCACTGTCACCCCAAGATCAGGAAATGATTAAAATAACAATTTTTTTGTGTCAGTAGATACATTAGGGGGACATATGTCACATACCAAAATGTAGGTCAAGTTCAAATTCAAGGTTACTGTGATCCCAAAATCATGAAATTATTACAAATTGTGATTTTTTGTGTCCATTGAGAAATTACGGGGAGACGGTTTGTCATGTACCAAAATTTAGGTCGAGGTCAATAGTCAAGGTCACTGTGACCCCAGAATCAAGAAATCTTTAAAAATTATTATTTTTTTTGTCAGTAGATACATTAGGGGGACATGTGTCGCATACCAAAGTGTAGGTCAGGGCCGAACGTCAAGGTCACTGTGATCCCCAAAATCATGAAATTCATAAAAATCATGATTTTTATCTCGCCTTACGAAGTAAAGGGGAGATATTGTGAGGGGGGAAAGACGATGTCATCGTCAGTGTCCCCGGCCTGGAAATGATAAGGTTTTTGGTTTAGCAAATTAAAAAAAAAATCTAGAAAATTTAGAAAAAATAATAAAAAAAATAAAAAAATATGGGGTGTGGGTACTCCACCTGGGGGTACTACCCCTGCGGTGCTCCAATGTTAAAATCCCTATGATAGAGTTTTGCGTTTAGCTGAAGTGCACATGTACATCTGTACTTAGAAAGTTTGTTGCAGTTGTCAGCTGTCATTGGATGATTATGAAATTTGGTACACATGATCTTATTGGTAATCTTATGATTAGAGGATGTACCTGTCCTATTTTTGAAAAGAAATATTATTTTTTCTCCAAATTATGGCAAATGAATGAGTTTTCTGTTTAGGTAAATTGTACATATACATGTACATGATAATTTTGCTGCAGTTGTCAGCTCTCATTGGATGATTACGAAACTTGGTACACATGTTTCTTATGATTGGAGGATTTACTTGTGCTATTTTTGAGATGAAATATTAATTTTTCTTCACCTTATGGCAAATGATTGAGTTTTGCGTTTAGCTGAAGTGCACATGTACATCTGTACACCACAGTTTGCTGTAGTTGTCAGCTGTCATCGAATGGTTATGAAACTTGGTACACATGTTTCTTATGATTAGAAGATGTACCTGTGATATTTAGGAGATGAAATATTATTTTTTGTTCAAATTTTGAGGGTTTTGTCTTAATATGCCAATAATAATGTACATGTATATACATGTACACCTGTACATGGAAAGTTTTCTGAAGCTGTCAGCTTTCATTTGATGAGTTTGACACTTGCTACCCAAGTTCAATGTGATTCAAAGATGTGCATGTGCTATTTAAGAAATATGACATTAAATATGAATTTTTTTCCTAATTATTGCAGTTTAGACTTTGTATCTTTCCATTGATAAGGTTTTTGTTGGGCAAAAATTTACAGGTAGATCTGTACATGGAAAGTTTGTTGAACCTTTCGTGGGATGATTATAAAACTTGGTGGATATGTTTCATGTTTTCCTAGGTCACAGCTCTCCCGCAGTAATCCCACACGGGACTGACCTATCCAGCAGTAATCCCAAATGGCATTGGCCTATCCAGCAGTATTGCCATACAGGACTGACCTTTCCAGCTGTAATCCCAGACCGAACTGGTCTATCCAGCAGTAATCCCATTTGGGACTGGCCTATTCATCAGTAATCTCACACAGGACTGACCTATCCAGCAGTAATCCCAATGGCACTGGCCTATCCAGCAGTAATGCCACACGGGACTGATCTATCCAGCAGTAATCCCAGACAGGACTAAACTATCCTGCAGTAATCCCACATGGGACTGGCCTATCCAGCAGTAATTCCACACGGGACTGGCTTATGCAGCAGTAATCTCTCATGGGACTGACCTATCCAGATGTAATATGACACTGGATTGCAATTTGCAGCAGTAATCTCACATGGCACTGACCTATCCAGCCATAATGTTACATGGGACTGACCTATTCCGCTGTAATCCCACACAGGTTTAGCCTATCCAGCAGTAATCCCACACGGGACGGGCCTCCTCAGCCATAATCCCACACAGGATTGCCGTATGCAGCAGTAATCCCACACGGGACTGCTTATGCAGCAGTAATCCCACACGGGACTGTCCTATCCAGCATTAATCGCATACGAGACTCACCTATCCAGCAGTAATCCCAGACAGGACTGGCCTATCCAGCAGTAATCCCACTTGGGACTGGACTATCCCGCATTAATCCCACAGGGGACTATCCATCAGTAATAACATGGGACTGGTCCACCCAGCAGTAATCCTACACAGGACTGGCCTATCCAGCAGTAATCTCACATGGGACTGAACGATCCAGCAGTAATCTCACACTGGACTGCCCTATGTACCAGTAATCCAACGGCACTGACCTATCCATCCTACATGGGATTAACTTTTGCCAGTAATCCCACATGGGACAGATGTTATTGTCTGTACCGGATAATCTATTCCAGACATTATTGTCTGTACCACATCACCTATTCCAGACCTTATTGTTTGCTCTACATGTATGCTTTCAATACTGCTGCACCTTTGGCGGATGACCCCGAAAGGCGAGATGTTGGGGTTCTCAGAACGCTTGTTAGGAAATGCCAAAACCGCGCATAAGTATTTTAATGTATGGATTATAATGAATAGATTCTTGAAAAACTAACCTACTGTTGTTATATTTAGTGAAGCTCCTAAAATGAGTACAAAAATTATTTCACTAATCATGCTAATCGAATAATTAACACAATCACTGCTATATTTGTTAAAATCACACTGATGAGAACATGCTTTATCATGCTTTATGCCTACAATATTAACATGACTACACCATTCAAGTCTTTGAAATTTTGAATTGGATGTTAGATAGCAGTGGATGGGAAAAAGAGGGGGGGGGGGTGGGGACGGGGGATTGATTTAACGTCATACTCGACAAGGTTATTTCACTCATATGGTGACAGCCATCTTTAGTGGTGGCGGAAGCCAGAGTACCTGGAGAGAACCACCGCCTGTCGGCAAGTATTTGCCAAACTTTCACACATGCACCAGAGGGCCCCTGGAGACATTTGGTTTCAGAATCATAGATATGCATGTTATCTTTTGCAACCACATTAAATATCCATCTGTTTGTTAAAACCACTGTCATAGTTCTTTGAAACTGTATGCAATGTGTAACCATTAACTCATTTTAGGGCGGTGCATGTTTGAGAGTTTGCCAGTTACTTGCCAACAGGCAGTGGTTCTCTCCAGGTACTCATACTTCCTCCACAAACCAATTCTGAATGAGCTTGATCCTTAAAGGCTTAGGTAGTATCACCTGGCAATGTTGAAATTGTGGTTGTCCCTTCTCCACCAAAAACTCGCCTTGGGGGTATTGCCATTATCCCAACATCTACCTTTTCTCATTACCATCATATCTCACCTGGGTTCTTAATTTTGACAGTCTACACGGTTTGCATGTTAATTTGTTTTAATATGATATTCATAATAACAGTAAATATATTCTTTGGTTGATGTTTGAGGCTATTGAGGGCAAGGATTTGCAAGGTCTCTTTTAATGTGTCTTCTGTATGTCTAAATACTGACATATGTATTTGAAATTTACAGGAGTGGCTTCAAAATCAACACCTCCAAGTGGTCATCCGACTCTTTGAAAGAATGATAGAGAGATCTGGAAGACAGCCAAGAAACAAGCTACTACATGTACCTCTAACACCTACAGATGTGCAGACTCAACGAGTCATCATCAGCTTTATCATGAACAATTCAGCCTCTTGGCTCCAGCAATGACTTAAAGACTTATGAATCCATACTGATACAATGTATTTGATGTGGACATGTGTTTTTTCATTTGTTTTTGAGCCACACTGTTTAGGCTTCACCCATGGACAATTTTGTATTCATATGCTAAATAGTAAATTGTTCAACATTTTACATGTGGTAATGTTTGATCATATGTTCATTTTCTTGATCCACTGATCTGTCAGTCATTAAAAAAGTCTTTTTCTTCTCTCTCATGGCCAAAAAAATGAGGTGCTAAATGGACCTCCTTCAATAGCACAGTCCCAAGCTCTTTAGCCATGAAAGGCATGAGATGACTTCTTTGCCCACGTGACGTCGGATCAAGGTTGGGCATCGCATAATGCTTTAACTTTGGCTGTACTGCAAAAACTGGAAAATAATAAACTGAAAATCCAAACAACTTCGAAAATGTTATTGTCTCAGAGTTGAGGAGACATTTGCAAACAGAAATTATCACCTGTAAAACTCAGTGAGTAAAATAGTACAGCATTTCCAATGGTTTGTTGCCTAACCTCGGTGTGATGTAACATGGGCCATGTTGCTGTTTCACACCTTTTATCGTCTAGTTCATCATTCAACCTTCAGCCGTCATCCATTAAAACAATTTCCGCATTCATAATCCAAAATCCTAATTTATATAACTGCATTACCACCAAATTAAGAACAAAATCATAGTACATGTATACCGGTATATAATAAACATAGGCTAGGTTTCTACAAGAGAGAAGCAGTCAACAGTTTTCAATGATGCTGGTAGGACACTATTATGTTCCAAAGATATCAAATCCATATCGCTGATCAGTATTCTTAATCCATAATTCTCTTGCACCAAATACCTCATTTTGAAACGTTTAAAATCTTCAGCTGGCAGTCTTCAATTATCATGAACACTTCGATGACACAATTTTAAGTAATTGTCGAATTATTTGCAGTAATTAAAGTATGTCGGCTAATGATTTGAACTGATTTGAAATTCCTATACATATATGTCTTTGGTTCATGACAAATTTTTATATGCCCGTCAACTTTGACGAGATGTATTATGGTATGGCATCATCTGTACGTCCATCCATTAACTCTTCTTGTGAATGCAACACGAGAAAAATATTTTGCTGAATTCTTACCAAATTGCCAGACATTACCTTCACCATGTGAACATGTGCATGTGACCTTTTCGACCCGATCTGACATTTTTTCCAGAGTTAAGCCACTTGATCATCTAAAAAAATACTTCCATCAGTTTTGCTTGTGAATGTGACTCGTCCAAAAGGTTTTGCTGGATTCTTTCCTAACTTGCCACACATTACCATGTCAAGATGAGCATGCATGTGACCTTTTCGACGCTATTCACCATGTCAAGATGAGCATGTGACCTTTTCGACGCTATTCACCATGTCAAGATGAGCATGTGACCTTTTCGACCCTATTCACCATGTCAAGATGAGCATGTGACCTTTTCGACCCGATTCGACATTTTCTCTTGAGTTATGCCTCTTGATCATCAAAAAAACTACTTCCATACGTAACTCGTCATAGAGGTTTGCTGGAATCCTTTGAAATTCGCCACACATTGTCATCACCATGTGAAGATGTGCATGTGACCTTCTCAACTAACTGCGTGAAAAAAACCCAGTTCCATCTGCTGCCTTCTCTTGTGAACGCACAAGTTTTTGTCAGATTCTTTAGAAATTTGACAGTCACAATATCGTCAACATGTGAAGATGTCCTTCTTGACCTGATCTGACTTTTTTCTGAGTTATGCTCCTTGATCATCAAAAAGAACAACTTCAAACAGCTACATTTCCTTGTGAATGCAACTTGTCAGAGATTTGGCTGAAACAATTGATCATCCTATATGATCCTGAAACATTGTTTTTTATATAGAAATCAGGCGTGTGCTGTAATGATGAATGGTAGACCCCATTCTTCTGGAGGTTTTCCAATTTCATTTTTAGAAGACCCTCTATAGGTTACCATTAAGGTTACCCATTTTCTAATGAATGGTAAGAAAATATTACAGCACATGCCTGTGGAATGATCCCAATATCAGCTAACCTGATGACTTTCCTTAGCTTCCCTTCATTGCTCATAACCATATTTATCTCCTGGGTTATTCTCTCCTTTTCGGGGGTTTAGCCATGATGTCTACTGTGGATGTTTAAGGACATATCTTGGGTTCAACTGAACTGTTTACCCCTCGGCCAAAATTTGGCCGAAGGGTATTGTCGTCATGTACGTCTGTCCGTCCGTCCGTCACAGCTTTCTCGTTACCAAGATATCTTTAGAACGACTTACCCTAGGCACACCAAACTTGCATTGCACATCCATATGCTCGTGCCCCAGAAGTCTATTGAATCTGGGCCCGATTGGTTGGAAACTTTGGCGGCCATCTTTAATTTATGCGAAATCATCACAGCTTTCTCGTTACCAAGATATCTTTAGAATGACTTACCCTAGGCACACCAAACTTGCACTGTACATCTATATGCTCATGGCCTACAACCCTATTGAATCTGGACCTGATTGGTTGGAAACTTTGGCGGCCATATTTAATTTATGCGAAACCATTAATCTTGTGTATCTCGGGTACCATTTCACTGTTCAGTGTGAAACTTAGTATAGATCATCGATGCATCAAAAAACTTCAAAGGAATGACCAAACCAGTTTCCCTGATTCGGTGGAAACCTTGGCGGCCATCTTTAATTTATGCAAAATCTTTAATGATATATATCTTTGATACCATTCAAGTGTTCTATACGAAACTTGGTATACAGCATCGATGCATCAAGAGACCTTCAATGTATAACCACATTAATTCCTCTGAGTGGCAGGAAGGATGGGCGGCCATCTTTAATTTATGCAAAATCATTAATGATCTCTATCTCTGATACCGTTCAAGTACTTGATGTGAAATTTGATATACATCATTGATGCATCAATAGACTTACGATAAATGACAGTTCTGGTGTTTCTGATTGGGCGGAAACCTTGGTGGCCATCTTTAATTTATGCAAAATCTTCAATGATGTATATCTTTGATACCGTTTCAGTGTTCTATATGAAACTTGGTATACAGCATCCATGTATTAGAAGACTTGCAATGAATAACTACATCAGTTCTCCTGAGTGGTGGGAAGGATGGGTGGCCATCTTTAATTTATGCGAAATCATTAATGATCTCCATCTCTGATAACTTTCAAATGCTCGATGTAAAATTTGCTATGCATCATCGATGCATCAAGAGACTTATGTAATGAATACCGGTTTCTCTGATTGGATGGAAACCTTAGAGACCATTTCTAATTACAATTTTTTTCATAATCTGTATATTTGTCACTTGACTGCTTGGTGTTCCTGAAGTCTTGGTTCAAATTGAATACATTATGAATGGCTGGCGCCCAGAGCCGAGGGGTTTTCTGATGCGCAGCTTCGTATTTTAAATTGCAGCGGGTGGTTGGGTGGGTTCAGTTTCCTGTTGCTTCAATGCATTTTGCTGAGAAGCAACAGGAACTTAATAATGTGATGTCTAGCACTGTAATATCACTTGTCTTTATTGCCCATGTAAGCGTCCTGTCTGTGTTTTGTGCGCTGTCCTCAGTGTTGTATAGGGTGGGTGGAGGGTGACTGGTTCCATGCTGCTTCAAAGATTTCTTCTTTGAAGTAGCAGGAACACAACTGGGCTAGGTGATGCTTAGTTGGTTCGTCGTGATATGGTTGAAATATTGTTGAAAGCGACGTTAAATTCTATTCACTCCCTCACTTTTTTAAATTGCAGTACAAATAGAAATAAAAAGGAAAAGGTCACATTTGACTTATAATGAGGGACAAGTGAATATGCATGTATGTAGGTTATGGTAAAAACTGAGATCTGGTCAAGCCTAACATTTTACCTTGAGAAACCTGAAACTGACTTTATACTGATAAAGATTGAGAATGTAATGGAAGGAAGGCCATATTCAGTTTCTCTTATCAGGGATTTTACACTTAGAATGACTCCAGCAAGCTTAATTGAACTTTGACATTTTCTTTATTCCTGTAATGATGATGGAATAAAACATCATTCATGGTCATGGGGGAACTATAAATGGCTGTCATGGGGATATACCTGAAAAATAGCATTTTTTCTGGTTTTCCTCAAATTTATTTTTCCCACTTTCATACATTATTTTATTTCATCACTAATACACATACTTACTGTGCACTGTAACAAGATCAAACATGTCTTTTTCTCCTAGTTTGTGACGTGTGTGCTAGTACATTTTCTTTCATTACCAAATTGATGATGAATCTTAACATGTGTTGGTTACCTCATGTGTTGGTGACCTTTTTTTCAAAGTCTAATTTACAGTGAATGTAGATTTAATGTTAGCACAATATCTTTGAAGGAGTGAAGTCCGGCTATTCAAATTCATAACACATACTGCAGCTTGGTGGCGAACCAGATCCATATCAAAGATGATTATTAATCTTGACTCATTTTCCATGGTCAAATGCTTTAGCACAATGTGTCTTTGACATGTTTGAGGATTAGAGCTGCCGGCTTTCTCAAATTTACACAAGCAATGTTTTTGTTTATCATGATAACCCTAATGAAGATGACTGACATTGACCTATTCAAGGTGAATTTATGCCAAAGGCATTCAACTGAAAAAATATTGCACCGTCAATCTTGCCTTTAGTTTTGTACTGCTTTCGTAATTCCAGAGGAGCATGGTTTGATGGATGAATCCACCAAGTTCCTGATCACTTTTGGTTGCCCAAAAATAACGGAAACGATCATGAACTTGTGGGTTTATTCAAACCACGAGGAGAAACTGTCAGACTGTTGTTGTTGTTGTGATCACGTGATGAACAGCTGTCTCGGGTTTCGCCGGAAAGAAACGAACGCCAGACGACGAGAAAGGAAATGAGAAATATAATGGAAATAACCGATAACATTGATAAAAAGAAGACTGAGAAATGATCTGGGGTTGGTATACAATAGTATTCGAATGCAATAACAGAAAAATGAACGATAATATCGTAATAATGAGATTTCAGCCGTGATTCTCGCTCGGCCAAAATGAAAATTGCGAAACAATGTCTATGAATATTTGACCTAATAGCTCATTCTCCGGCCATGTACATCACCCAATTGTCTCCGCTCGGTTGTGCTTCGTCCATTCTCCGCCGACTCAGGTCCGGAGTGTGCGGTGAAAAAGTCGGACGTCCAGCGGGTGTGGTCCGGCCCGGAGAACACATCTCTCCGGCCTGGACCAGAGCGGGGGAAATTGCGTGTATATCTACATGTATCATGATATTAATGAGTGCATAAATTAAAGATGGCCACCAAGGCTTCCGCCCAATCAGAAAAGCCGGCTTGGTAATTTATTGAAAGTCTCGTGATGTATCGATCGAATGATGCACCAACTTTCATATTGAGCAGTTGAATGGTATCAGAGACATGTACATGTATCATTAATGGGCTTCTAGGCGATGACCATATGTGTCATTCAAGCTTGGTGTTATTTGCATAACAACAAAACTTTGCTCAGGCGGGTTTCCTATTGGAGGGGGAGGTGCATACAAAAGAACAGGACAGTTGTGATAGTGAATAAAATACTCTAAATATCAACATTAAATATCAGTCTGTGTTGTGTAAATCACTCCTGGACATTGACCGCACAATATATTAACTGCGAGTTCAGATTGGGTTATCGCTCTTTGTACACTCGCCATTCAGCAGCAAGCTCTACCAGGCATCCATTACGTTCTGCTTCGCGCCTCTCCATGTAGCGCTGTGAGGGTCTCACGGACTGTGCCGGAGTTGACCCGAGGTCATCTGTTGCCACAGTGAACGAACATGGCGACCGTCTAACTGGGCGAATTGATATCAGTCGCTATTCACCGATATGTATTTCCGCAACATATAGTTCTAGGGTAATTTGTCAAAAAGCTGCCTTCAAACTGTGTGAAACTGGCGTGTTGAAATACATTGAATAACTGTTTAGTGTATTTCGAGATAAATATACATTTTGCAATCAGTAAAATAGTCAGATAGAACAGTTCTTGGTTTTACAAGAATCCTGTAAAAAATGGCGAGACCCCTGCAGGGGTAAATGCAGCGTAGCGCAAAGCACCCTGGGAGAGGATGATTCAGCAGGCGTTCAGCCGGCAAAATGGTACATCTTCAGAAAATTTATGACCTAGGCCTATCTCAAAGTTCACATGATCATTATTGTTTAGCATCATCAGATAAACAAGAATAGTACGATCAGACAACATGCAGGCGAAAATACTGTATAATTGACGTAATTCGTTGTTTTCCGCGTTTCAATGGTTGATCTTCAATGCATAATCTAGGTCAACTAAATTTATAATGTCTGCTGCTTCAAACGAGTAGGCCTACAAGTACGTTCAGTTTTATTTTTTAACAACAAAACTTGCATAATGTTAGCAGCAAAAGTACATATCATCGGGCGTATGAACAGTAGGCTACTATGTATTGAATGAAGAACAGAAATGCTGCAAATGCCCTGACCTGATCATGTGTACACATGTCACGCTAAGAACCTTGGAATAGGTCATAAAGGACGTGTCAGCTTTACCCGGGAAAAAACCCTCTTGCTGTCACGTTTGTAAAGCGAAAAAATTATTTCTCCATATCAGCATGAAAAGTTGTGTTTCATACATATAAAATACCGAAATTTTACACTGAAAACTCTCACAGCCAATAGTGACGTAAAACGGCGTCGATGAACGTTGGAAAATGGGCGCTTGGTCGTTTTTATATTTTCTGGATACATTTTCACAGGGAATTCCCTTTATATCCAAAATATGACACCTCCAACCAAAATCTAATTTCTTGTTCTCAATTTTATCAAATATACCGCAAACATATATTGAAATATCATTTTGGTTGAAGGTGTCATATTTTCATGAAATTTAAAATAAGTTTTGTTTTCTCTGTTGACTTGGAAGACTGCGTTATATTGGCATTGTAAGAGTGTTTGGCGTTGCATAGCTTCTTGGCCGTGTGGTTAGAGCGTTTGGTTGTGAATGAACAATGCTGTCAATTTTGAGTTCGAATCCCAATTTTGTCAATTTATTTTTTTTCTTCGTTTTTGTTTTTACCCATAGCTGAATGACTCCTGAAGAAATATTTCTGGAGTAAAATAATAAAAATTTTATTTTACAATTAATATTTTGTAAGTAGAAAATCCCCAAAGCTGTTCTGTTTCTTCACCACTTGTAGTTCCGCTTGCAGTACAACGTATCACCCGAAACAGACAGGCCTAAATATTTTTGTCATCAATGCGTATGATATTTAATTCATGGATGTGCGTATATAGTAGTAAAGTAACATAGCAATGGCAAATATGAACAGAAGTGTGCCATTCAATAATTTGAAATGTGAATGTTGTGACAAAACTCCCGGTTAGGCCAAACCAGGAATACAGATGTTAATGTTGTAAAAAATGGTGCTGAAAATACATTACAATCTTTTGTTCACTTACTGTTTCGCAATAGTTGCTTCTCATTCATGTAATTATTTATTGAAGATATTCGTGCTGTAATGAACCAAGTAATGTGGTTTGGGTTGCCCCAAGAAGTAAAAAGACCTTATAAAGTGTTGTCTTGTGAGTGCTCTACATGCTGTTGTCTTACATGCATCGCTTTCATTTTATAATTAACTCAGCCTTACATGGAGGACCTGTTCCTGACGAGCGCATGGCACACTCAACTCTGTATAATAATAGAACTGGGGAAGACCGGCCTTTATTGCTTGAACACGTCATTCGTATAGCACAAATCTAGGAAAACTGTCAAGAGGGTTTTTTCTCGGGTAAAGCTGACATGTTCTTTCCCGAAGATGTACCGTCTTGCGTTCAGCCGACGTTACTGTGGATAGCGTTCTTGAGTTTGAAATGTTTTGTGACTCATTTAATGATCAAGATTTGTTCATCTAGTTTAAATGCTGAGGAGATCTACTCTTCAGGTATGGACTAATTATGGTTTGTCAGATTTGTGTACTTTAAAGGTTCAAAGATTTGTTTTATTGCATCAGATAAATGCAAGTGTCGAATAACTGGGCCCTTTATAACCTCTCGAATGTATTTCGGTAAATATGGTAAAGTTTGTAGAGCCCAGATATGATCAAATTGATCAGAATTGTTTGTTTATCAGATATCAAGCAGATATTGTAAGGATTTGAAATGAATAATAGCTACTGTCTCGGTTAAAGCTTATTATTATGGTTCAAAGCAACAGTTTATGTGGTACAACTACAACTTAGTGAAATCATGCTACTGCTAATATCAGTTCATTATAGATTAGTATAACAATACATTAATGAATATCGCTTATATCAATTTGTCGCGGATTATCAAGGTAAATTCAGTAAAGATATGAGATAACAATCTTTTATTGGTAAAAAAGGAACACTTATCAGACTGATTTGTAATGTTTTATTTTTGTAACACTCAGACACTTCAGTGTGTACAATATACAGTTACGAAAAATCTCTCGGCATTGAGTCTTATTTCTGTCAGTTTGCACCAGTCTGGTATCTGTGAACTACAGTGTATATGCCTGACAACATGAAACCCCTGAAACAAAGGCCCTTTTATCACTGAACAACTAGCATGTCAAATACAGTGCACTCTAAAAGTTCATTATCATTAAACCTGTAAAACAGTTTTGGCACAGCTATATAATATCAACAAATAATTTCAATGAAAAATCATTACACTGAGCACCACTGTTCCATACTTATAAAAATGTGCAAAAGTTTTTGTGCATATCACATATTGGTTAGGGGGTGGTGTTTACAGATGTGGCTCACCAAATCCGGGTACATGTAGGTCACAACATAGATAGGATCAGAACTTTTTTTACCCAAGATCCAGATAGGACTCGTAGTTTTTTTTTGGTTCGAAGATAAGGGGGACCAAGGATTTTTTTCGCTGATTCTCCTTGTTGCACCGGTCCTACCCCCTCGATAAATTTTGCATGGTCCCTAAATGAACACCATGAGGATACTGAAGTACATGGGTTCATACAGCCCCAAGCCCCGGGTTAAGCAGAATCAGACAGAAGTTACGAAACGTAATGCCATGGAAGTTGCACACTTCGCTCGTATTTTGCTATCAGCATTCGATTTGTGTTGCCAGAATCGAGAAACTTTGAGTGGAGGCGCTTGGCGGTCTATCTCTGATTTATAGGTTTCTGCAATAATGTTTTGTCGTAAAGGAGATTGTTACCATAATACGTAAAGGGGGTTGTTAACACTGATATTCTTTACATTGCAGGCCTACACTATCAGGTCTACATAGTGTATGCCTGTATGTTGTCCATTCAAGTGATAAAGCTGAAGTGGTTGACTTAATGCATAATGCACTTAACATAGTTAATGACTAGTGATTGTGTCAACAAAGTGCATGTAAACATAATCAGTGCTACTTCTCTCTCCAATACTGATAATAATAATTTGATCCTGTTCAGTGGTATGGTTATCCCAATTACACTTGTTTAGTCTCCAGTGGTTGTGAAGCCCTTGGCTTCCAGATGTCTGAAGAAGCATTATGGTCAATTTTCAATGAGTAAAATCACAAATTATCATTTTGTTAATGGTCATTTGTTTTTTTTGGTTTTTTTGTTTTATGTGAAGATTACCAGAATTTACTTGAAACTTGAGAGATGAAATGGCACATACATGTACCATTGCATTTTTACAGCATAGTTATAAAACTGTTAACTATTTTTAGCTCGCCGTATACGAAGTAGCCGAGGTATTGGGAGACTTTTATGTTTAGGCTGGACTTAGAAAGTTTTCTGGGTTAATCTTTTCTGTTTAGGCTGGACTTAGAATAATTTTGACTTCTTATTAGGCATGAGATGCAGTGTACATTGTATACAGTCATACATACCAAATCACATACAGTATATTCCTTTATAGTATTTACTAATAGTTTTTGACATTATTTTATTTCAGAAGTACAATATCAAAATAACTGGCGGGGGAATCCCGCAGTACCGAACCCCTGTTAGTTTTTAATTTCGTGTCGCCTTAAATGAAGGACGCCATTTCCTAAAATTTTATCAAATTCTCATTGACCCTGAAGCTTTTGTACAACCATATCTTTGTCCACACATTTAACTTACTATATTAATTAAAAGTGAGTTTGAATCAGTTTGTGAGCTCAGTCTTTACCCGTGCACATTATTATGGAGCATTACAGTATGATTGGACACAGTTGTCATTGCGTTCTTTTATTTGCATACAAATGTGAAGGTTTACCACAGTGCAAGTGTCCCATTGCCTGTTGGAAATGATAGATTTAGTCCTACTATTGCACTGTTATTAGCTTTGTTTGTTCACATATCATCACACAAAGTTACACCAAGAACGTGCTCAAAATTGCACACCTATTGTTCCTAACTACATGTATACATGCACATGTATTCATCAGATATATGCAATGGGATGTGTAGGCTTACTTTTGGAAAAAATGTAATCTTTATTGGTAGTTATATAATATAGTTCCTCCTTCAATCCAACCTCAATATCACTAAATATAGAAATCATATTTCTTAATAAATTTATTATTTTAAATGATGTGCATTGCCAATGATGTGCAACCTCAAATGATGTGCCATCCTTAAGGGCTCGATCTTTTTGCGAAGCTGCATATATCTCTTATATGTGATACTAACCTATTAGGTAGGAGATGCAGTGTACATTGTAGGTTTATACTTGGTGTAAGAATTGCGCACAAGACAGAGCCTACAATAGCCTGTCTGAGCTCAACAATGCGTCTAGACGTGACCCTTTTCAGCTGCAGAAAAGCCTCAACAAAAGCCTCAACGATGCGTTCTTACACCGACCTGTTACATATACACAAACACGTCAAATCAACTACAATATATTCCTTTATAGTAATTACGGTACTAATAGTTTAATGACATTATTTCATTTCAGAAGTACAATATTAAATATTAACCCCTGGTGGTTTGGAATTTTGTGTCGCCTTTAATGAAGAACACCATTTCCTTCAATTTTGGTATCGAATCCCATTCCTCATCATGATTTAACCTCAAGCTTTTGCACGAACCATATTTGTCCAGGCATTTCACACCCACATCTCAGACAAAATTTCAATTGTACATGTATTCATAATGACATGTATAAGCTTACTTTTGGAAAAAAGGTAATCTTTATTTCAAGTTTTATAATATAGTTCATGTTTCAATCCAACTTCAGCATCACTGACGAAGAAGTCAAATTTTTATTGCAATATGTATTGTCCTTGCCAGTGATGTGCAACCTGAAGGGCTCGATCTTTATGTGAAGCTGCATGTTATTGAATACCCAAAAGGCGAGCTGCCGGGTTACACATAACCCTTGTTTAGACTGAAAAGGTGGAAAGGTTTTTAAAGTGAAACTTCTACATTCCTGCTACATGGCACGTTCCACCTGGGAAATTTTTATATATAATTTAAGTAAAATGGTTTGTCCTGTTGCATTTTGACAGAATATTTAGACTTTGAAGTTAATATGAAATGATGCCTCAAATGGAACTTAATTGTGCATGTCATCTGTCTGTCCGTCCACCTGCCTGTCTGTCTATCTCTCTGTCTCTTCATCTTTCTGGTCATACCACACGCAGATAATGATGGATCAGAAGCCTTACGAATATGACTGAACTTTATCTGTTTTATCAAGGTTAAATGTAGCATTAGCAGTATTTTTAGCCCACCATCTGGTGTGTTCAAATCAATTTTCGTCCGTGGTCCGCCGTCAGTCAGTCGTCCGTCAGTCAGTCGTCCGTCAGTCAGTCGTCCGTCCGTAAACAATTCTTGCTATCGCGATTTCTCAGGAACTACTTCATGGATCTTTCTGAAATTTGGTACATAGGTTCCCCTTGGGGTCTAATTATGCAAGATGCCTTTCCTGCTCCGATTCGGAAATCCAATATGCCCAGAAGGCGGCCATCTTTGATTTCCCCATGAAACATTGTTATCGTAATTTCTCAGGAACTACTTCATGGATCTTTCTCAAATTTGGTACACAGGTTCCCATTGGGATCTAGTTGTGTAAGATACCTTTTCGAGTCCGATTGGAAAATCCAATATGGCCACCAGGCAGCCATCTTGAACATTGTTATCGTCATTTCTCAGGAAGTACTTCATGGATCTTTCTCGAATTTGGTAGACAGGTTCCCTTTGCGATCTAGTTGTGCGAGATATATTTTCCGGTCCGATTCAAAAATCCAATATGGCCACCAGGCGGCCATCTTAGATTCCCACATGAAACCTTGTTATCGTCATTTCTCAGGAAGTACTCCATGGAGCTTTCTCGAATTTGGTAGACCGGTTCCCCTTTTGGTCCGGTTGCGCAAGATACCCTTTTCGGTCCGATTCGAAAATCCAATATGACCACCAGGCGGCCATCTTAGATTTCCACATGAAACTTTTTTATCGTGATTTCACAGAAAGTACTTCATGGATCTTTTTTAAATTTGGTACACAGGTTTCCCTTGTAGTCCAGTTGTGCAACATACCTTTTTTATCCGATTCGAAAATCCAATATGGCCAGCAGGTGGCCATCTTGAATTTCGTCTTGAAACATTGTTATCGTAAATTCTCAGGAACTACTTCATGGATCTTTCTGAAATTTGGTACACGGGTCCCACATGGGGCCTAGTTGTGCAAGATACCTTTTTCGGTCCGATTCGAAAATCCAAGTTACGCTTCAAATTAATACGATATTTCCGAGTTCTGGCGCTGCATCACAAGAGTCGGCGGATCAAACGGTGGGGCATATTCTATATATTGACTATGCAGAATATCCATACCTTCATCTTCTATGTCAAAGAGTTCAATTGATTCCGAATTAAAATGTATTTCTTCAAATTTGATATCAGTTTACTTTAGTCCATGCCGTTGCAAGTGAACTGTCCCACCGTTTCGTCTGCCGACGGGTAGGCTACACGAAGGGACGTCACTCTCGTGACACAACGTCACAACTGGACAACTGTAGATAACTGCGTGTTTCGATCCAATGGAGATAATCAGGATTCAGACACTTTCAAAGTTTCAACATTACTGCACAGACCGGATCCCTTCAATATTACGTTTTGTACAATCTTACTATTTTCGAGCATTGTATCTTAAAAGAGATACCTCAAACTAACCGAGTAAACAGAACACAATTAGCATTTATTCGTAATTACAAAATCTTTAGTATGTTTCAAAGCTCGTGCCAAAGTGTCAAAGAGATTTGTCTTCGCCTCCAGTACCCACTAATGACACGTGAAAAACAGATACTACAAAACGAAGAGAAGGATCCTCCGAACATTCGCTTTCAGACTAACTTTGCTCATTTCACTTGTATTATAACAACCGACATCAAGTACAGTTTCTAGAAATCTTGATACTCCTGAAACTTAGAAAGATAATAGCTTGGTGTTTTCCAATGTCCCTTTTTCGATCTTTTTCGCTCAAATTCGAAGTTCTGCAAACAAAATGATAAATCAGTCGTTTGTTCTTACATGTAGTAACAATGGACAACAGGACCCTCTTGTCATTAGCTTACAATTATCGGACAATGGTGGGCGCCAAGATCATTCAGGATCTCTCGTTTTAAGAAGTGAAGGTAGGCTCTCCAAATTCATAATACATGTGCAATTGGTGATGACTAGAAGCTTATCCCAGTTTACTAAACCTATCTTTTCAAGGTTATATATTTATATTATGATGTAACATGAAATATAATACCACATATACAACTGATGATGGACCTGGAGTGCATGAATATGACAGACGTCAAAAACTGTATGTTAAGTCACATACTTTTAACTGTCAACAAACACTTCAAATCTAACATTCTCATCATCATCGTTGTGGTTGTTCGCGTGTGTTACAACAGCCTCATGCTTCAACAGTAACTTAAACCATGCCATATCGACTGAAATGGTGGAACATCCACCATGTCCAAGCTCTGACATACTACATCACTGCCAGAATATGGGTACCAGGACAGTGATAGATCACACAGCCAGTGAAGGTTCCCGATTTATGTTGAATGTCGTTGTTGCATAAGTACAATTAGCAGCATTGCTTCAATGCATTTTGCTGAGAAGCAACAGGAACTTTATAATGTGATGATTAGCACCATGTAAGTGACCTGCCTGTGTCTTGTGTGCTGTCCTCAGTGTTTTATAGGATGGATGGAGGTTATCTGGTTCGATGCTGCTTCAACGATTTCTTCATTGAAGTAACAGGAGCGCAACTTGGCTGGGTGGTGTTTTGTTGGTTCGTCGCGATATAGCTGAATACTGTTGAAAGCGACGTTAAATTCTATTCACCCACTCACTATTAGCAGCATTTTACAATAATAGTTCCAGTTATTTGTCATTTATATTTGTCGGAATTGTTTCAGATTTTATACAACAGGCTATTTCATACAATCAAAAAAGGTTGAAATCTTAATGTTCCAACTTTCGTAGGTCCGCGTAACACCCAAAAATAATTTGTTGTTGTCTTGCACTGGCTTTCGCCCATTGAGTACCAATTTGTGTGTTACACGTGTATTCGGGGAAACGCTCTTCTCTCGTGTTTCACACGAGCTTTCATTTTCTTCCGAATAATTCTACTCCACTAAACATGGTATTGAGGAAATGTTCATAGTTTAGCTGTTCCCCAATTTGCATCCTTAGTATAAGTTCAAGCTGATGTTATTCAAAATAATTGTGTTTCTAGTTTACTGATTTCCATTCATTGCTTGCAGATTCGACTTGACCAATACACCGTCAGTCTGACCTTGCCGATACACAACTGACCAAGTGAACGGGGATAAGCACCAGTTACATGAATGGATCAGCTAATCCGAACAGAACAGTGAAAGTTACAGATAGCTATTAATATGAAAATGAAATATGACTGATCTAATAAGCCAACTGTGTGTGCATGAAATCATTGGGCTTTTTCCTCCGAACTGATGAAGAATGTCTGTCTTATATAATGGCTTGGAGGTCACATTGGTATAGCATTTATACAAGCTTGTTCTAGTGACGAGGCGCTTGATGTGACCTAAAACAATCCAGGATGAGTGACGATAACATATCAGTTAAGGCAAGAAGTCTGCATATGGCAATGTTTGTTTACCTGGATACAGAGTTAGCCCAAGGAACAGTTGAATATAACCGATTTGAGACTATGTGTGGAACATACCTAGGCCGAGGAGATATAGCCAAATGTTCTTCCGTGATGGATTTGCTGAAAAATCTCCAAACAAACGCATATATTGACATTGGGCAATATGATGTATTAAAAGAGCTACTCTCGCATTCACATCTTGATGATCTTATGGAGATTGTGAAAAAACGGGAAAGTGATATTGTTGAAATCATGAGGCGGGCAGGTGTTGAGAAAGGTAGGAAAATGTTTATTATCTCCATGAAAAACTTAACAGTATAAAACTGTATTCCGGTTAAGTACGGTATAACTTTGAACGATGTAACAATGGGACATTCCAAATAAATAACGACCCTAAGGATGGTTTTGCTTCAAGACACACCCCACGCAAGTAAATATTTTTTATCAGCACCCCCACCGTTGGGCTCCGTCCCATTGTTTTGCAGCTTAGGAACAGACTTGTTCTCTCCAACACTTTATCTACATGTACATTGTCATATATATTGTGCACTCTTGAAGAAACCGCCGTCGTCGAACTCGTTTTCTCAAAGTACCACTCCAGCTTCCTAAATTTGGAACATCCTATAGTGAGTATCGTTTTTCGTGGCTCAATGTACTGACTTGTCAAGGGAGGGGTTGGTCATGTTGGACCGTGCAGTAATGAACATCAGTGAACAATTCTCGGGTTTGTTCCCCTTCTAGCAGTACCTTTTCAATTCCCGTCAACCTTTCCCACCATAACAAATTAGATCACTAGTTAAAGCCACCGATTCATTCATTGATGATTCAGTCTACTCCAGAGTATCAATTCGAGTATGACTGCCGCTCCATAAACCAGTCATCCATGTCCCATGCAATTGTTAACAATGGCCCAGAGGATGTCAGTGACGTTTAGAAGAACAACTCATGATTCAATGTTTCTCGTTTGACTAGATCTCTTCGTTTATAACAATGGTTTTCAAATATTTCGGCAAGGTGGAATTATACTTTCATGGTCCAATACCCCAATTGTCCAATTTACCCCTCCCATGGTCATTCATTCCACAATGTATAAGAATGAGAGTAACAATTTTCGACGAAGTGCCCCTGAAATGAGCTGATGAACTGAGATCAAAAGAGTTTTATAGAAATCCTAATATTCATGTTTTTGTTCCAGTTCACGTATCTGGAATGCTTTGCCTGCAAAGCCGGTGCTAGGGAGTAGTGTCGTTCAAGGTATCCACACGAACAGCTTTAATAACAACGTGGCTGAGATACAAATCTCCATGCATGTTTACTGTTAGCGTACACTTTTATTTATTTTATCTTTTTTTTTTAATTATATCATATTTTTGCTGCAAAAAGAATCCGTCTTATATAGTAATCATGAGAAGAAAAACGCCCGGCAGGGTTCTACTCCCGGGAATTATACAGACATTATAGTTTCACTGATAGTATTTGGTGATTAAAATATGGATTCATTCATTCTGTATAGCCCAAATATTTCCGTCTTTCAGCAAGCAAATTCACCGGGCGGATCAGATCTCCGACAGACAGCACCAGTCAAACACGACCTATGGGTAGGTATTGATATTACATTCATCGCGTTGGTGGAGTTTTGACTGATATTGAGATTACTGCACTATGTCTGTTGTTTGTGAAGCTTGTTTGGTCTGCTCATACACCTTTGTTTATTTATAATTTTTTTTAAGTATATAATATTTTTGCTACAGAAAAAATCCATCTTATTTATTAATCATGAGATGCAAGTAGCCCATCAGGGTTTTACTCCATCCAGTTGTTCTGACATTATAGTTTCACTAATAGTACCAGTATTTCGTGATTAAATTATGCATTCATTCATTCTCTGCTGTGCAAATATTCCCGTATTTCAGCAGGAAAATCCCTAGAGACGATCAGCTCTTCACCAACTAACACATATCAAGTACAATCTACGGGTAGGTATTTATAATATATTCACCTCGCTGGTGAGATTTTGAACGAATCGTAATTATGTGGTCATCTTTTTCCACAACCATTGTATGCGGCGTTTAACTCCAACTGAAAGTATATTACTTTAAACTACTTACTTACACGTGAACTAATGAGACTAATGAACTCACTATCGACTGATATGGGGATTATTTCACTATGTTTATTGTTTGCGAGATCTGTTTACTGTAAGCATACACTTTTATATATTTATCCTTAAAATTATATCATGTTTTTGCTACAGAATAATCCATCTTATTTAATAACCATGAGATGAAAGTAGCCCGTCAGGGTTCTACTCCCCCAGTTATACAGATATTATAGATTCAATTTGGTGATTAAAATATGCGTTCGTTAAATATTCCCGTATTTCAGCAGGCAAATCAACGGAGACGACCAGTTCTTCGCCAACTACCACACGTCAGGCACAACCTGCGGGTAAGTATTTATAATATATTCATTTGGCTGGTGGAGTTTTGGACGAATCACAGTAATGACGGAAATCTAAACTACACCAACAACACTGGTACCGCTTACCATGTCCTCAAAATGGACGCAGTGAACCAAACTAGAATGGTGAACATGAGGTATTCCTTGAGAATAAACACTAAGGATAGTGCACTAGAACATTGGTGATTACTCTCTGTGGTATGACCACATCGTTTTACCACAAGAGGCCGCTCGTGAATTGTTTTGCTTCTATGAGTCCAAAAATGCATGGTCCATCTCGCTTTGAGAATTATAACGTTGCCCAATCTCACCTGTGAACCAATATCTGAATTTGGCCGGGATCCTTCAAAAACGTACTAATTAAGTCACCAGCGCCATAGTAGTAAATAGAGATAAACTATAAAGATTATTTATCCATTTTGTTTAAATTATATACTATTTTGCTACCAACACAAATCCATCTCAGTTATTAACCATCAGATGAAAAAAGCCCGTCAGTGTTCTACTACCTCCAGTTACATTTATACAAACACTATAGATTCACTAAAATTTTGGTGCGTTATCATAGAAAACTCACATAGCAAAGGAAACATCCTAGTACGAGGACCATGCGTCAGTCCTCGAGCTAAATGACTGATGATAGTAGACTCTCTCATTTGTGGCCAATTTCTGTGGTGTGCAGCAAAAGGGCGGGAATTTTCGTCTTGTGTACGTATCTTCCAGTTAGGTGACTTCCAGTGATGACTTCACCAATCTATCACTCGACTTCTAGCACAGTGGCTTGAGTGTGTATCTTCGTTGATGGTGTTGTTGTTGTGATTATATATATATTCTTTGAAGAATAAAGAATATAATTATTTCCTAACTTTTCATACAGTACAATGACAGTGGAAGTCATAAAAAGCTTTCTGTACGACTTACATCGCTCTACATACTCCTCCTGTACTACATCTGCATCTAAATGACAAGTGACGCAACTATAATGTTAAAGAATTTGCCGCGAATCCCAGTACGCGGTCCGCAGAACTTACATCGTGGCATTCTTCACGCCCGTTGAGTTTTCACCATAGTCCGGCCACGCCAGCTCATCAATTTGGTTGTCTGCAGACACTTGAATTCGCCCGTGTACCGGGATCTTGGCGAAAGTCGGTAAAGGGATTTAACATTATAGTTGCGTCACTTTTCATTTAGATGCAGATCTAGTGGAGTAGGGGTATGTAGATCAATGTAAGTCGTATAGAAACCATTTTTATGACATCCACTCTCATTGTGGCGTATTAGAAGGTGGAAAATAATCATATTCTTGAAAATATATTTTTATATTCACAACAACAACAAGAAGACACCCACTTATACCCAAGGCGCTGTGACGTCTAGATACAGATCCAATCTCAGTAAACTCAGATATAATATCACGGAATATTATATCTGAATTCAGCCCTATATAAATCCCGTGCGAATCTGAAACTACATTTGTTAGCCAATCAGATGGCTAGCTTGTTGAAATCACGCCCACAGTAATTACACACGGTAGCACGTGGACTAATATATAAACATTATCGGGAAACAGTATCCAAAGATGGCATCATTTCCAGGCAGATCCATGAAGATCAAAGAGTTTACTCCCGCCGAAAAGTCTGGCTATGTTAGGGGGTAGAAAATATCAAAAGATTGTGTCACGCGAGATGTTAATCTCCGTGAAGTAAACGTCAATCATTGTCAGAGAGAAAAGTCAGAAATGGTCGTGATTGGCTTATTATGGGATCTCGCAGAATATCAGAGAACATTTCGCACGAGGTTTTCATAGCGTTACGTCTAGATGGTATTCCCCTGATTTACCATCTTGGTTTACCTAGATTGGGTACAGATCGTCAGGTAAACTTAACACGTTAGTAGTAGTAGGACGGCTTATTTATTAGCACTTTTGAGATTGAAGCTGATGACGTCACATTAGGTGACGTCACGGATGGCGTCACTTCCGATCACATGGCTCTGAGTGAAAGGTCATTTCCGTGTCAAAGGGCATTTCCATGTCAAAGTTCAAAGATCAGAGGTCACTTTCGGTGACGTCATTTCGGGAGATATCCGGGTGTCAAAGGTCATAGGGGCATTTAAAAAATATATATACTGGACTTTTGCTCTCCGGGTCCATATCCGGGGCTACGCAGTAATTTCTGTGGAGAGCATATCCCTCTAGCAGAACGTAAACAATTCAACTATTCGGCGGCCGCACAACGTGGGTCAAACATGGCGATTTTCAAGATGGCGACCGCTACGTTCGGCCTACGTCGACCCAGGTCATCTCGTACATGACATCGGTATGATTGGGGAACTACACGTTGTTAGAACGTCGGTGCCGTGCTTTTGACCCATCACTCCAAAAGTATCAACAGCTTTTATTCCATATATATTACCGATGTAAATATTTTATTAAATATATAAAATTGATACTCTAATTGTCCAAAAAAAATAACATTGCTTATATACCAGTAAAATTGATTCGTTGCTTGTCCAAAAACAAAATAACATTGACAAACAAAAGAAATTTCGACCCGGATGGGATTTGATCCCGCTACCCAGCGATCGACAGTTCAGTATTTTACCACTGATCTAGCGTGATTTATGTAATTTGAATGTGCCTAATATTCGGCGAGGTTTCTCCGATATGTTATATTTTTTATAGTTGTAGTTTAAGAACTTTCTTTTGAAGAAAAATATTGTGCTAACCCCACGATTAAACATACGGGCCAGCCCAACGATAATACATACGAGAGCTGTAGTACGTACCATCGACGTTCACCCTAAAGTTGAAGGACAACAACTCTTGGTGTACATTGTCTTGGCTGTTGTGTTGCTCACCGAACGTTAATCAATATTTAGGGATTTTTGTATGCACTCTCTTAAAGAAACTGCCTTCTTCAAACTCATTTATCAAAGTACCGTACCACTCCAGCTTTCTAAATTTTAAACATCCTATAGTGGGTACCGTTTTGGCGGCTCTATGTACTGACGCATCAAGGGAGGGGTTGGTCATGTTGGACCGTGCAGTAATGAACATCAATGAACAATTCTCGGGTTTGTTCCTCCTCCAGCATCGTATACCTGTCCAATTCCCGTCAACATTCCCCACCATAACAAACTAGATCTTCAGTTAAAGCCACCAATTCATTCACTGATGAGTCAGTCTGCTCCAGAGTATCAAATGGAGTATGACTGCCGTTCGTTAAACCAGCCGAACATGCCCCATGCAATTGATAACAATGGCCCAGAGGATGTCAGTGTCAGAACAACTCATGATTCAATGTTCCTCGTTTAACTCAATCTCTTCCTTTATAACAATGGCTTTCAAATATGTCGGCAAGATGGAAGGATACATTCACAGTCCAATACCCCAACTGTCCAACTTACTCCGATGGTCATTCATTCCACAATCTATAAGAATGAGAGTGACAATTCATGACGAGGTGCCCCTGAGATGTGCTGAGGAACTGAGAGCAAAAGAGTTTTTTAGAAATCCTAATGTCCATGGATTTGTTATAGTTCACGTATCTAGAATGCTTTGCCTGGAAAGCAGGTGCTATATAGGAGCAGCGTGTTTATTCAAGGTGTCCACGCGAACAGCTTTTATATCAGTGTGGCTGAGGTACAAACCACCATAGTTAATGATGCAGGTTTACACTTCTATTTATTTGTCATGTTGTCTAAATTATATTATATTTTTGCTGCAAAAAAAATCAATCTTGTATTTTAATTATGAGAAAAAATGCCCGGAACGGTTCTACTCTCGCGAGTTATACAGACATTGTAGTCTCACTAATAGTATTTGGTGATTAAAATATGCACTCACTCATTCTGTACAGCCTAAATATTTCCGTATTTCAGTAAGCAAATCCTCCGAGACGATCAGATCTCCAACAGACAGCACCAGTCAAGGACGACCTTCGGGTAGGTATTGATAATACTTTAGTTCTGACAGTTATGGAGATTACAGCAGCATGTTTACTGTGAGCATACACTTTATTTATTTATCTTTTTTGTTTAAATTATACAATATTTTTGCTACAGAAATACCCATCTTATAAATTAACCATGAGATGAAAGTAGCCCTTCAGGGTTTTACTCCCTCTAGTTGTACAGACATTATAGTTCCATTGATAGTATTTCGTGATAAAATTGGGCATTCGTTCATTTTGCAGGGTGTAAATATTCCCGCATTTCAGCAGGAGAATCCATAGAGACGATCAGTTCTTCACCATCTAGCACAGGTCAAGCACAATCTACGGGTAGGTAATCATATTACAGTCACCTCGCTGTCATTGTCATTTTCCACAACCATTGTATCCTGCGTTTAACTCCAACTGAAAGTCTATTACTTTAAAATACTTACTTACACGTGAACTAATGAGACATCTCACTATCGACTGATATGGGGATAATTGCACTATGTCTATTGTTTGCGAGATCTGTTTACTACAAGCATACACTTTCATGTATTTATCCTTAAAATTAGATCATGTTTTTGCTGCAGAATAATCCATCTTATTTAATAACCATGAGATGAAAGTAGCCCGTCAGGGTTCTACTCCCCCCGTTATACAGATATTATAGACTCAATTTGGTGATTAAAATATGCGTTCATTAATTCTGTACAACAGTCTAAATATTCCCGTATTTCACCAGGCAAATCAACGGAGACGACCAGTTCTTCGCCAACTACCACACGCCAGACACAACCTGCGGGTAAATATTCATAATATATTCATTTGGCTGGTGGAGTTTTGGACGAATCATAGTAATGACGAATATCTAAACTACACCAACAACACCGGTACCGCTTATCATGTCCTCAAAATGGACGCAGTGAAACATCCTAGAATGATGAATATGAGGCATTCCTCGAGAATAAACACTAAGGATAGTGCACTAGTTCGTCGGTGATTACTCTCTGTGGTATGACCACATCGTTTTACCACAAGAGGCCGCTCGTGAATTGTTTTGCTTCTATGAATCCAAAAATGCATGGTCCATCTCGCTATGAGGATGATAACGTTGCCCAATCTCATCTGTGGCCCAATAACTGAATTTGGCGGGATCCTTCAAAAACGTACTAATTAAGTTTACCAGCGCGATAGCAGTACATAGAGATAAACTATAAAAAGTGTTTATCCGTTTTGTTTAAATTATATACTATGTTTGCTACAAAAAAATCCATCTTATTTATTAACCATGAGATGAAAAAGCCCGTCAGGGTCTTACTCCCCCCAGTTATACAGATATTATAGATTCACTAATATCATTTGGTGAATTAAACATTCATTCGTTCAATCTGTACCGTCTAAATATTCACATATTTCAGCAAGCAAATCCACAGAGACGATCAATTCTGAACTACACCAACAACACTAGTACTGCTTACCATGTCCTCAAAATGGACGCAGTGAAACATCCTAGAATGATGAATATGAGGCAATCCTCGGGAATAAACACCAAGGATAGTGCACTAGTTCATTTGTGATTACTCTCTGTGATATGATCACATCGTTTTATCACTGGAGGCCGCTCGCGAATTGTTTTGGTTCTATGAGTCCAAAAATGCATGGTCCATCTCGCTTTGAGAATTATAACGTTGCTCAATCTCACCTGTGAACCAATATCTGAATTTGGCGGGGATCCTTCAAAAACGTACTAATAAAGTCCACCAGCGCGATAGTATTAAATAGAGATAAACTATAAAGATTATTTATCCGTTTTGTTTAAATTATATACTATTTTGCTACCAAAACAAATCTATCTTAGTTATTAACCATCAGATGAAAACAGTCCGTCAGTGTTCTACTACCTCCAGTTATACAAACACTATAGATTCACTAATACCATTTGGTGAATTAAACATTCATTCGTTCAATCTGTACCGTCTAAATATTCACATATTTCAGCAAGCAAATCCACAGAGACGATCAATTCTCCACCAGACAGCACCAGTCTCACACAACCTACACGTAAGTATTTATACTCACAATGTACGGATAACTGTATCACATTAACCTCGCTGGTATTTTGGACTAATCATATTTATGGGAATTTCGAGATATTCAAAACAGAAAGGAAGCACAGAGCCATAAGCAAAATCTAAACTACGTCAGCGACACTGCATGGGACCGCTAACCACGTCTTCCGACTCTCTCATTTGTGACTAATTTCTGCGGTGTGCAGCAAAGCGGCGGAAATTTCATTCCTGGGAACGCATCGCCCGATTAGGCGACTTCCAGTGAGGACTTCACCAATCGGTCACGTGACTTCTAAGTACATATCTTCAGGTAAACTGAACTCGTTAGTACTAGTAAGACGGCATCTTCATTCGGATTTTTAGATTAAGGAATAGGTGACATCACTGATGACGTCACTTTCAGCCACATGACTCTGGACGAAAGGTCATTTCCGTCTCAAAGGGCATTTCCGTGTTAAAGTTCAAATATCAGAGGTCACTTTCGATGACGTCATTTCCGGAGATATCCGGGTGTCAAAGAGGGTATTTAATAGCTGCTGAATGTAGGAGCGCATCTGGTTCTGGTCGACACGGAAACCTTTATAGGTCCCACTGGCACTGGTCTGACTCTAAAGTACATCGTGGTACAGGGCTTTGGTGATGTTATTATCCCGATGGCTAATGCCTTTGCAACCGAATTTGTTGTCTCCACCGTAACAATAGTAGGTTTACGAGCACAGGGCGATGGCCTCACCCGTCCATTCTAACTTGAAGAGGCCGGGGGTGCTTTTGTTATACTTGTAGTGGGCCTGGCGCGGAAGCCATCGATCTCGTTCGGGATCATAGCGTTCTCGCAGTTCCGGTTTGGTCATGGAATCCCATTCTGTATTGGAGACGGCAATGACAACATCCAGCGAGGGCTAGACATTAAAGGTGTGAAAATACTATCAAAATTCTTACTTATTATGTAGTAAATTTGGCCGGCACATCTCCAGAAAAACCTATTCCCAATATTTCGTTGCAACAAATGACCTACCTTGCTGGAAAGACTGATTTGTTCTGTCAAATTTATCGGCAATTTGAACATATGATGAGCGGTTCGAATTCGAACCAGCCGCCATCATAGACAATCACCCGGCAGAAACTAAAAATGCCCTAAAACACCATGGGGGTACCCGACAAAAACCTGTCACAATGTTGCTGTCAGCAGACACTGTTCCAGCTTTTTTGTATATTTTGATTTGTCAAATAATCCAAAAAGAATATCATTATATATGATACCAACCATTCCTTCCTGGGATGAATAACAGCCAATCAGCAGACGCTCTGTTTTCTGCGGTATTTCATCTTCTATACACACTTAATAGTGAAGTCTAATCTACAGGGCACAGAAAACAAGTTTCACCACAGAGGGTATTCGAAAGAGGAAGCCGCGATTTTAGCCCATAAAACATTGGTACCCAGATTACCACGGGCTTTACGTCGGCAGTATATCGACCTCGTGGCCCATATTAAATTGTTGGATTAAAGTCCCAGTCCATATGGAAATTGATGTTGATAACCTCAGGCATGAGCTGGACAGCGGCGTATGTCTAAGCGCTGACTCAAAGAAACACCTCCCATCATTAAAATCAAAATCGTCCACAGCTGATTATAAATAGCTTACGCGATACCATTCTCCTCATTTCACCACAATAACTATATAGTGTAAACTTTGAACCCGACAACGAGGATATTCTGGCCGAAGCGTTACGTCAAGCCAACGTTCAAGTCGATGCTATTATTGATACAGCTCAAGGTGGGACCACGGAGACCGCTCAGCACCCATCAGCGTGTATGACAAGAAGATCCTGCTGTTACGGACTGGAATTCAACAAAATCTATCAGGTGATGGAATTCACCCCCGATGCCTGTTCAAACAAGTTCGCAGCGGTCGTGACTACTTCCCGTCGCGAAGGAGATGCCGACCCCAGTAAACCTATCATCGCAGAAACGATGAAATGACTCGGGAACCGCGGATACGGTGAATCGGTAACTAACCAGGACCGCCACGTCGACATCCACATTTGCACCACCAAACAAGCCCGCAAACGCCTGAACTCATCTCTTTACTGACATATGAAGATGATCGACGACTCCACGTACGAAGTCACCTCGGCCAAAAAGACCATGACAAACAACATGCCTCTACAAATCGGGTGCATTGTGTACCATCTAGCCAAACTGCTTACTCAAGAATTCCTGTACGATTTTATGGGCGTTTTCTTCGACCCCGAGGACTGACAGTTGATGGAAATGGACACCGATTTAGCGTAGGATGGGAGTCCATGGCCAAACCGGAACTGGGAGAACGCTATGATGCCGAACGAGATCGAGGGCTGCCACGCCAGGCATACTACAAGTATGATAAAAGGACCCCAACCTCTTCAAGTTAGAATGGACGGGTGAGGCCATGATCGCCCTGTGCTCGCAAACCTACTATTGTTACGGTGTATACGACAACAAATTCAATTGCAAGCGTCAGCCGTCGGAATAATGATATCACCAATGCCCTGTATCTCGATGTACTCCAGAGCCGGACCAGTGCCAGTGGGACCAATAACTGTTTCTGAGTCGTCCAGAACCAGATGCGCTTCTACACCCAGCAGCGGGACGCCTTCACCTTCTACCCCAAGCGAAAAGTTCTCCCAGATGATGTGACCACAACGTATCGGGATATTTAGAAGTTATTTCATTCACATTTCTCCCTAATTTTTCAGGTAGGAAAATACTTTTAACTGACATGAATGTTTGCTTTATATCCGTCTGCTATTTGAAAAAAAAAGTGTTGACTCAAGCTAACTAGGCTCTCCGTTCAGGCTCTCCGGGTAGCTAGACTATCCAGCTAGACTCTCCAGCTGTTGATTCTGGTATGTCAATTGCTAATGGCTTAATAAGAGATGGTCCATTTATACTACACCCATTATGGTCATAAATAATGATTATGTCACACATGTGTGTGTGTGTGTTTATGTATTCTCTTAAGGAATAAATCAGATATCATACATGCATATCCAGATGACTTTGTCTGGACATTCTTTGTTGAGGATAGTACTCTCCTAACAATGTAACAGCGTCGCTCATATGGCACAATGATGTTAGCAGAGCCTGAACAATAGAAACAGATACATTTACATGTGAGATATTGTAATATGTATTGTTTCGGCCAGACTGGGATATAGTGTCAGTTATATTGTACCCCATGTCTAGCCTGGCAACAGAGCTCAATTATATTGAAATGCTATTCAGAACAAGTGCCAGAACTGGCTTCAATATACTCCCGCACGTGCATCCCCTAACACAACATATACAATTTTAATGATTTTTAATGATTTCCTGATATTGGGCTCAAAGTAACCTTGACCTTTCACCTTGACCTAAATTTTTGGTACATGGGTCTGACATACTGTCTCCCCTTAATGTATCTAAGGACAAAAAATATCGCGATTTCTAACAATTTTATGATATTTTGGTTTACAGTGATTTTGACCTTCGGGCTTGACCTAAATTTTACTATGAGACAGGTCGTTGAATTTAGGTACATGACAAACAATTGTATATAAACCAACTTGTACAGTGGGAAAAATGCCCCGGATTCTTTCTATCCAATTCCCAACAGCCCAGCCATGCTAGTGTGGCCCATTCACACCCTGTCCTCTTTGTACTTGATCTGAAATGAAGCTGCGCAATCAATTACCAATTGACGCACATATCGATACAAAATTTTGCATCAACACGAAGAAGAGCCAGTGTTCTTGCAGACATCAGATCAATTCCTTCTTCTTCAATTATAGCGGGAATTATGATCACATGACTGATCATATGACAATTCTAAGATCTCTGCAAGCCTCTTAGACTGAAAATTTGATGGCGGTTTCTGAAGTCTAGGGTGCTTGGGAGAATTCTTAGCACCTGCATTTTTGTGCAACGATCGTTCACTCGAAGCCCTTAGAAAAGGTTAGATTATACAAATCCAGTCTTTTAGCTCGGAAATGGCTGGAATATTATCTAAGCTAAGTTAGATTAAATTTCATTCGGGAAGGACTTTCGTCCAAAAAGGCACCTGGTGACAGGCATGCGCCCTAGAGACTAGTGTGGAGAGAGCAGTCGAGTTGCGCATGTTCAATGACGTATAACGCTGTACCAAGAAGGAGGAGAAACGTGGGGATTTCATACGCAACGTCTATTCTGTTACATCCGAAATGGAGTAACACGGCCATCGTTTTGTGATGGACTTATACAATCGCCGGTTGATCGATTTCAGCAGTCTGAACCAAAACGCCAATACCATCTATGACCCCATCTACGGATTTCCAGATGAAGCTCGCCTTCGAGTATTTGCCCAGGCAGAAGGAGACAGACCAGCTTTGGTACTTTACCCGAGTAACAATACATTCGTGCATGCCCAGCCCTTCTTCATCACGAATTCGTGCGTTGATGGATTGGAGCGGTATGCAAGAGGTGGAAAAAATTGACGTCAGGCGACGTCTGTTCATGTGGTGACTATGAAATATCAACACGGCCCCTAGCACTCGCTTAAGCGGAATTAGATACGCTAGCTCGGGAGCTGCGATGACAGATTAGCTCATCTGGTGTCAATGGATGAGCATCGTGGACGTCTGATGGAGTAAACGCTTCAACATGGGGTGACCTGGTAAATGCAAGCATATGAGAGTTTGGGGTACACTGGAACATTTTTCATCTTTTTTCAAAAATCTCTGTTATTATTGTCCTGTAGTGTAACCTTCTATACTCTCGTTATAACATATTTAGAATGACATTGTCATACAAAAAAAAATCGGAAATATCTGTTATACTTTTCTCCAGAATTCGTTTTTAAAAACGTAAAAAACCGTGTCCCAGTTTGCCCCACTATGGGGTACACTGGGACACCCACTGGGGTGCGATGGGACAATAATCAAAATATATGTTATATCAAGTATATACAAATATGTTTCATAGGAGTTTAGAAGATTCAACAGCGATGATTAGGTTAGTTGCTATTTTAGACCCCTGCTTTACGTAAAATATTTCCCAGGGCCAAATTCGAGGAAAGTATTTTGTATGATTCTCATTCCAACGAAAGCAATTGGCTTTGAAAGTGTTTGTAAAACTCATGAAATCTGATAGCATTAGCAATTACTATCATCTATGAAACAAAATAATACATTCTAATAACATTTTAGGATGGAAGTAAATTCCACCATTTGATTACTATTGTCCCAGTGTGCCCCAGCAAAAGTGTCCCATTCCGCCCCAAGTGCATGATATTTTCCTTTTTATGGGAAAAACTAATACATACATCTGAGATAATAAATCGATATGATTTAAACTGTATCTTTGACCATCCTTTCTCAGTGGTAACAAAACAGCAATGAAGTACTGCTGAAAACTTGGCATAACTAAATATCATCCTCAGTCCTCAAAATTCAATTGAACTGCTCAAAAACATTTGTTTTGCTCGTATTTTTTACCAAAGATAGTTCTTATTGTCAATCAATATAGGTGTTGTATGGGGGTAGTAGTTTTCTGCTGATATTATTGTAATGTGCTTCCTGCACTTAACAAAGGAGCTAGACGGCTTGTCCCACTGTGCCCCATGTCCTACTGTACCCCAATCTCCCCTACTCAAAGATACTACTATAATGCCCGACGTGGTACGGTTAAATTTCCCACCAAAACAATAAACCTACAAATATCGTTCGAGTGGCATAAACAAAGGGCGGGCCTCGGGGACTGACAGTCCACCAGCAGAATCCTGTCATATACAGGTAATAAATTGGAGCGATATGCAAGAAGTGGGGAAAATTGTCGACGTTTGGCGAATAAAAAGTAACCTTGACTCTACATGAAAGCATCCCTCGGCATCTTATATTCAGACCCGTGAATACGGTGGATTATCGGACGTAGCCTTAGTATCTCAGCTCATGTGGGGAATACGAAGTATCCACACGGCCCCTAGCACCGGCTTAAACGAAATCAGATACGCTAGCTCGGGAGATGTGATGACAGATCAGCTCAAAACAACTTATCTCATGTCAATGGAGTGAGTGATTAGGATTTAACGTCGCTTTCAACAATATTCCTGCCATATCACGACTAAGCACCACCCAGCCAAGTTGCGTTCCTGTCGCTTCAAAGAATATATATTTGAAGCAAAATGGAACCAGACACCCGCCATCCACCCTTTATAACACTGAGGACAGCACAAGGCACAGACAGGACGTTTATATTGGTGCAATAAAGACAAGTGCAATTACAATGCTAGAGACCACATTATCAAGTTCCTGTTGCTTCCCAACAATGTGTATTGAAGCAACAAGAACCTCAATGAATGACCAGCATGGACGTCTGATGGAGTAAATGCCTCAAAATGGGGGTAACCTGGTAAATGCAAGAATACTCAGATAAACTAACCCACAATGCCCACCCTTGAACAACTGGATATGCTGTGTCGATATCCTGGCTAAAAGTGTCCCTTTCCTATAGAACTAATGACTGACACTTCTCGTCAAGGTGGAAAAATATGCCCTGACTGAGTTAGGAGAGAGAAACTGGTCATTCTTAGCCACCAGACATTCTGAGACTCCACACCCTCACCGGGGGCCGGCGTGTTAATCATCTCGGCCACGCCAATTAGATAATATTAAAACACAGAAATACCATTATATAATGTAGGTCTGGTCCTCGACACTATCTCCATAATTATGCCCAGCAGAATGGCAAGAGGGGAGCCCACTTTTCTCAACATTTCCTAGACCGAAAACCACAGGGCATAGAGACATGGAATTTCACCAAACTAGACGGCTGGGCTCAGGTTTTCGCAAACGGAATTAGAACGCTGTACCGAATCCCGAGGGACTAGAGATATGGTAGTTTTACCCAACGAGATGACTGGATCCCTGCATGGACCATTGACTTGTGTGGGTAGGAGACGAGTGCTGAAGACCAGAGGGGCGAGATATAAGGATATTTCACCCAATCAGACCCCTGAACCCAGACGTTTTTCTCGGAGAAGTGTGGGAAGAGGACTAAGAATGCGCATGCGCAACCGGGTGGACCAGAGGCCCTCGAAACATGAGGAATTCGCCGCACTAGACGACTAGACCCAGGCATTCGCCCTAGCATAGTTTGGGGAGGGGAGTTGGGCTGCAAATGTGTAAATGGAAGTGGAAAACTGTACTGACAACCAAAGTTACTGGGGAAATGGAGATTTACACCAACGAGACTCCTGGAGACAGGCTTTCGCCCAAGAGTAGTGAGGAGTGACTAGGGCTGCGCATGCACAACCGAGGTTAGGAGGCTCTACCGAAAACCCGAAGGACTAGAGACATAGGACTTTTCCCCAACATCGCGCCGGGAACCAGGTGTGCGCCTTAGAGTAGTGTGGTAAGGGAATCCGGGTTGCGCATGTTCAACGATATATAACACTGTACCGCGAACCAGAGGGGTAAGCAACATGGAGATTTCACCCAACGAGATGCCTGAACTCTGGCCTCGACCCTAGAGTCTTTCGTGGAGGTGAGTAGGGATACTCATGCACAACCAGCAGTGAAACATTTCACCAAGTACCATAGGGTCTGCTGATATGGGGATTTCACCTAGGCTGACTTCTGAACCCAATCATGTGCCATAGGACTTACACTAAGACGTCCGTTGGTGCGTTTGGGCACTTCGTCCTGCCTTAGAAGCATACCAAGGTCACCCCGCACAACAAGAAATTCCGTCAACAGGTGGCAAATACCCCGCCGCGTTGTTCGTTCTGAGATAGGGAGAGCATCTCTGGAGTCCGATTGACCTTTTATCTTTGTAAATTTTATTTGATTATTGTGACGTTATTTCGGATCAAATGACCGGAAGTGACCTTTGAACCGCCGCGTTTCTGGTGTTTGTTACGCACGCATATGCAGGGTTAAATGTCACTTCCGGTCACGTGACCGGAGATAACGTCACAAAAGTCAAAGATAATTCACAAAGGGCAATTATCAATCGGACCCCAGAAACGCATTTCCTACTACTCTCGTATATCTGGATTCCTGTTCTTCAGCTGCGAATACCGCATTTATCGTTTCAGTATTGTTATCATCGCTTTTTACGGAGTAGTCCTATATTGTTCATCTGTTTACCTCCATAAACATGGATGAAATTTGGCCGAATATATTGCCAATAAAAGACATGCCAACGTACAGTTCATGAATCCAGATAGATGTGTAAATAAGTCAAAGCATTTCGGCATACAATTTTAGAGCAGGGTGTTTCTTTACTAAGGTGCTACCATTTAATGGTAAATTCGAGCCCTATTTCCAGCAGACTTTTTTTGTCATTAATTTTGAGGAGATGAAGACAAATATGGTCCCACAACTTGATTTGACAAATGTCCAGATACGGTATATTCTATAATGCGGAAGGCAGTTGTGAAAGTTAGTTACTAATAAAGAATTAAATCTAATCATAATGTGCTGTTTTCTTGCATTTTTACTGTGCCATGTTTTTAACCATACTGCCTTTTGGCTGAGTCATTTGCCATCAAACATTCAGTTGATTAAATATTAGGTGGTGATCGTACAAAAGGGATACCGAAATTGTGATTCTATTTACAGTACAATGTTCAAATCAATTCATTTATCAAAAAAATATTATTATTTTTTTACATTTCTGGTTACGAACATTTTCCATCCTCTCTGGACATGGCATCTTGATGCTGGAAACCTGGTGAATCAGATGGACAAATCACTACCAATTCCATCAAAATGTTGGTGGCGCTTGTACTTGTAGCTCAAGCAAGTCCAATTTCATCTACATTAGTTGGGTTGAAGGAAAAATACATTTTAATAATGGAGTGAATATTGTCCGTCGTATGTTCGTCCAACTACAAAGCGGTCTAATTCTCTAAATATTGTATGGTTTAACAATGACAATGTGTTCAATGTCATCTGCTTTTGTCCGTTGACATTACTTTGTACTTTGTCCCTGTTAAACCGAGAACTCGCAGAATGAAAAATGAGTGTTTCCATCCTGGTGCTGGACAGACTCAATTTGCGCGACTGGTTCCACATAAAAAGGTGAGGGCAATCCCGCTCTCTAAAATGAAAGCAAAAAGGGTCGTTTTTGCTCAATAAATCAGTTCACATAATGAATTCATCAAAATCCATTTGCGGCGCACACAGACATATATATCCACAGCAAATGGTGGTAAAATAATAAACTGCCATCTATCTAATTTGCAAAATAATAGGACAATCATCTGTCACGCTGTTTAAAAAACATTAACTGGTTCTTCAAATAGAAATTAAATTTTATGCGCCTTAAGTTTTGAAGCATTGGATCAAATGTTATTGAGCAAAACGACCCTTTTTGCCCCCGTTTTAGAAAGCGGGATCGCCCTAACCTGATAAACCTCATATAAAACTGTGTTCAAGCTGCTGAGAGACCAATTAATTCATCATCAGGCATACCCAAACATGAATTCAGTCATTTGCAAATCATTTGCAAACATTACAAATCTTTTTGCTGGTAAATATCCAAAATATCGCCAGTTTATGTATGTTGGGCAAACGGAAGACGTATTGTGTTGGACGAACGAGACGGAAGTGCTGGACTAACATAAGACAACCAGTGAAGTAGAAGGATTTCCTTTATCATTCTCAGTGGCAAATCTCACTTAACAAATTTATATGAATTATTATCTAGCTGAAAATAGCTGAAAATAGTCTAAGGCATTTATATAGGATGAAATTCCCATACTAACACTGTCTGCTCGTCCAACACTATTTGTTCATGGGTAACAATTACAGACTTGAACAGAGTTTTCAAAGTATTTACTTATTTTTCCACGTCTAGCTAAATTTTAGAATTAATAAATTCGTGCTGGAATAGAGGGAATTGTGCATTTTACGACAACTTTTCTGTCTCAGTTTGTCCTACGGTACACTTTTTGTTCTGTTGGACAAAATCATGATTTAAAGGAGAGAGAGAGAGAGAATTATAGGGTTTACCTCTTGCTTATACTTTCATGCACAGACTTAAGACCGAAATGCAATCTCCTTATATATTCAGCAATGGGGACATCGATATTCTAGACTATACTTTAAACCATTTCACTGTTTCTCACAAAACAGGTACTTCCCCGGTTATTAACATCTCAACAGTAAGTGGGAAAGTGATTGGGCAACAAAACATATTTGGACCTAGCACACATTATGAAGGTGAGTAATCACAAATGAAAAAAGTTAATTTTCAGATATATGATATGTGGACAAAATTGATTGATACATTTCTTGTAATGCAAACTATGATTAAGTCCAGAATATATAACTTGTACGCGATAAACTCGTCATGGAACTGCTACATGTATGCTGTACTGATAACGTTTAATCTGCACGCGGTGACCTCGGTCCGGTACTGCTCGTCCGTACTGAGAACATTTAACCTGTACACGGTGATCTTGGCCTGGTTATGCTAGTCGGTACTGAAAACGCTTAACCTGTACGCGATGACCTCGACCTGGTACTGCTGGTCGGTACGCGGTGATCTCGCCTGGTACTCGCCTGTACTGATAACGTTTGTACTTGTACGCGGTAACCTCGTTCTGGTACTGATAGTCTGTACTGAGAACGATTATGCCTGTAATCGGTGATCTTGTCCTAACAATGCTAGCCTGTACTGAGAAGGTTTCACCTGTAATCGGTGATCTTGTCCTAACAATGCTAGTCTGTACGGAGAACGTTTACACCTGTAATCGGTGATCTTGTCCTAACAATTCTAGTCTGTACTGAGAACGATTATACCTGTAGTTTTATCTCTACGGTCAAAGTCAAAGTTCAGTTGACTTCCGGACATTACCTAGCATTCTAGAAGATTCCAGGACATTCAGGCGAAGCGAAACAAGTGTATTTGGAGTCTCATTGACTTCGGCATGGAACTACGTTCAGTCTTCGAAGGCTGATCACCGTAAATGACCACAACGCCGTAGATGATAAAGTTTTGTTGTAAATTGATAGAGGGTAGCCAAAATGAGGTAAAAAATGTATCAACTAATGCTAAGTTTGCATGAAAACGGAATATATTCATCGCCGTGGATTCTAAGAATAAAGCACATATTGGATAATTGTGGTATGTCAGATACGTGGCACGATCAAAATAGAATATCCTCTAGATGGGTTGTTAATGCCGTGAACCTTAGACAATGTGATCAGTACAGACAGGAATGGTCATCTACTATACTTGATAGTACAAAATGTGTTTTATATAGAGGATTTAAAACGAACTTTTGCTTCGAACGATACCTTGGTGAATTGTCTTTATGTAAGAGGTAAATATGACCAGGTTTAGATTGTCTAACCATAATTTGCCTATCGAAACCGGTAGATATAAAAATATACCAAGGGAAATGAGGTTATGTCCCATGTGTAATGATGGAAAGGTGCGGGATGAATATCATTTTATAGTTGAATGTAAAGGTCTAGATCATTTAAGGGCAGAACTGATCGCAGAATATTATACTAGATTCAATAATATATACCATTTTAAAGCACTATTTAATGCAAACCGTAAAACAACATATAAGCTATGTACCTTCATTAAGAGGGGCCTAGAGGCCCTCAAAATTGAACAGAGTATCAGGTTAACCGCCATGGCATTGTTAATTAACATTGTATGCGCTTATACTTTGTACATGTACGAAGTCAGAGCAATAAACTGATTGATTGATTGGAAGTGACCGCCTCACCACCGAGGAATACCACCCGCGGATACTTTCGGTCCCCTGACCGGAACCGAAACTATAGCGGTCCTGACTTCCGACCTCAGCAGGTCAAGTCGCGTCCAAAACCCCTTTCAAAATTACTAATGCAACACAATATAGTCAGACAAAAATTCTGACCCACAGAGTTTGAGCAAAAAATCTAAAATTGATTTGGATATGTTCTACTTGTCATTAAAAGAGGTAAATACTTTTCACCTTGGCAAATATATTATTTTTTAAGAACCAAACGAATTATTATCGATAGCAACTTTTTGTCCCCCGCTACTCAATAGGGGGGGGGGGGGACTTAGAAACACCGGTGTCCGTAATTCCGTAATTCCGTGATTCCGTAATTCCGTAAGATTTTCTTGTCCGGACAATAACTCGTGAATGATTCAACCGATCAACTTCAAACTTGGGGTGTGCCTTGACATTGGCGAGAGGACGGTTGGGATTGTTTTTCAGCAATGTGCGTAATCCAATATGGCCGCCGTCTGCCATTTTGGATTATAAGCAGTACGATCTTAGATTTTCTTGTCCGGACAATATCTCGTGAACGATTTAACCGATCAACTTCAAACTTGGGGTGTGCCTTGACATTGGTGAGAGGACGGTTGGGATTGTTTTTCAGCAATGTGCGTAATCAAATATGGCCACCGTCAGCCATTTTGGATTATAAGCAGTTCGATCTTAGATTTTCTTGTCCGGACAATAACTCGTGAACGATTTAACCGATCAACTTCAAACTTGGGGTATGCCTTGACATTGGTGAGAGGACGGTTGGGATTGTTTTTCAGCAATGTGCGTAATCAAATATGGCCGCCGTCAGCCATTTTGGATTATCAGCATTTCGATCTTAGATTTTCTTGTCCGGACAATAACTTGAGAACGATTTAACCGATCAACTTCAAACTTGGGGTATGCCTTGACATTGGTGAGAGGATGGTTGGGATTGTTTTTCAGCAATGTGCATAATCTAATATGCCGCCATCAGCCATATTGGATTATAAGCAATTGGATCTTAGATTTTCTTGTCCGGACAATAACTCGTGAATGATTTAACCGATCAACTTCAAACTTTGTGTGTGCCTTGACATTGGTGAGAGGACGGTTGTGATTGTTTTCCAGCAATGTGCGTAATCTAATATGGCCGCCGTCAGCCATATTGGATTGTAAGCAGTTGAATCTTGTCTGGACAATAACTCGAGAACGATTCAACCGATCTACTTCATACCTTGGGAGTGCCTTGACATTGTTGAGAGGAGGATTAGGATTGTTTTTCAAGGACGTGCTTAATCCAATATGGCCACCATCGGCCATACTGGATTTCATTGGCTTTTAAGCAGTTTGATCTTGTCCGGACAATAGCTGGAGTACGATTCAACTGATCTACTTCAAACTTGGGGAGTCCCTTGACCTTAGTGAGAGGACAGTCATGTATTATGTTTTATGGATGTGCATAATCCAATATGGGTGCCATCTGCTGTATTAGATTATGTTAAGCTCATCAGCGATATCTCCATTTTCAAATCATACTGTTATCAATGATATGAGATATCATCGACCCCAAAAAATCGACCATAGAGGTCCATGGCCCCGCAGCAGCAGCGCCAGTTATGGTGGATGTAATCCACCATAACTGGTGCTGCTAGCGGGGGACATGGACCTCTATGGTCGATTTTGAATATAATGGAGATATGCTGAACTGAACTATACATTAACTGAACATTTCAAGCCTACAGAGAAAACTTTACAACCTTCAGTTTCCTTTAAGTAAGTAAGTAAGCTATATTTAGTTATACAATGAGGTCCTATACCTTTGAGCAATTTACATGTAGATGACATTTGACTTTGAGGATAGTATTGGTATTTTTATAGGATTTATGAATGAAAACTTAAATTTGCCAAAGATTCAGAAAAGTTGCAAATTTTGTGAATTACATGTACTGTTTAGTTATTCAATTAGGAAACACCTACATTTGAAGTTTTTCATGAATATTATTTCTTCAGAAAATATGTATGAATGGTTCCAATATTTAGAAGTTACAGGTAAATGTTTCCTGGAAGGGAAACATTACCAGTCCTGATCCAGTAAACTTTAAAAATGTCTCCAATTCAGGTAACATTTGCATTTGGACAAACCAAGGTTTCCATTGTAGTAAACCATTGTATTGAGACTGGACTATACTTCACTAACAATTAAAGGCTAACAAACAAGACACTTATTGTCCCATAACAAGGTCGTGATATGCTATATTTTTGTGGATGGTCATTGAGCAAAGCAATGCAGAAACGGAGAACATTATTTCTGATTTAGGAAGCTTTTTGAATGTCTCCAATTCAGGAAACATTAACATCAGGGCAAACCAGTGTTTCCATTTTAGGAAACCTTCAGACAGTGAAATATAGATACATGTATAAAACAAATGTTTAGTTGTTCAGATAATAGGAAACACATATATTTTATTCTTCACATAATTTTTCAGGAAACAAGTTTGTAGTGATATACTGCTTTAATTAGACTCATACGTGGATTTATAGATTATAGAACTTCTGGGGTATGCTCCATGTTAATTTGTGCTCAAGTTATTATGCCATCATTGTTTGGTATATTGATAGGGCCTCTATGTTTTTGTTTGCCGTAACATCATCTGTTCTCCATGACGTAACGCCATAACGTCACCCATCCAATGTTTAATTCGTCGCATTTCTTCATGACACCTAGCCTCCGTGGTAATTTGTAAACAATATTGTGAATATCTCTATATAACATTCGGTCATCCATGGAAAATGTATAAATATTTGAACAATCTGTATATTCACTAACAATTTTGATGAAATTCAACAGATCATTTGATAAAGGCTCTCATGAAAGTTAAAATCTTGTGCATTAAATCTGTTTATGTGGAGTGTAGCTCAGAACTTTGTTTATTTCTATAATATTTGTATTTGTTTCAGTTTGAGAAAGTTAATGTTTCCTTCCTCTGATTCAGGGAACCTCATAAATGTCTCCAATTCAGGAAACATTGGCATTTGGATGAACCAAGGTTTCCGTTGTAGGAAACCATCAAATTAAGACTGGAATACATGTACATGTATCTTTGACTACATGTATCTCAGACTAACTAGACACTTACAATGCCATAACATGATTGTAGTAAGCTATCTTTGTGCAGATGCTCATTGAGCAGAGGATTGCAGGAACGCAGAATTTTTTTCCTGATTTCGAAAGCTTTTTGATTGTCTCCAATTCAGGAAATATTCACATTAGGGCAAACCAAGGTGTCCATTTTAGGAAACCTTGCGGGCAATATAAATGTACATTGTATGTGAAACAAATGTTTAGTTGTCTAGACAACAGCAAAACTGACTTTCCTTAATAATATGTTTCAGAAAACGTATTTGTAATGGTTTGGGAAAAGTTGCAATTTATGTAAACAGATGCAGATTATAGGAAACATCAGAGTTTTTCCTGAATATTATTTTTTCAGAAAATATGTTTGTAATGGTTTCTGTTTGAGAAATGTTTCTCTACTGTGTACATGTATGTTTCCTGTTCAGGAAATATTACAAATGTTTCCAGTTTTGGAAACATAACAAATGTTTCCTGTTTTGGAAACATAACCAATGTTACTGATTTAGGAAACTTTTGGAAAGTTTCCAATTCAGGAAACATTTGCATCTGGGCGAACCAAGGTTTCCATTTTAGGAAACCATTGTATTAAAACTGAAATATCTCCGACTAACGAAGGCTAACGAGCAAGACACTTATCGTGCCATAACAAGGTCGTAGTAAGGTATCTTTGTGTGGATGGTCATTGTGCAGAGCAGTGCAGGAACCGAGAAAATTTGGATCAAAATTTTATTCTCATATTATTTGCTCAATTACAATCACAAAGAACATTTTTTTATTATCTATCATGTAATAGCACTAAACCTGCCTATTTAGGTCACAACTGGGTAAACTGTTTGTGTTTTTAGCAATTTATGAATCAAAACTTAAATTTTCCTGTTCAGGAAATATGTTTCCTGATTTGGAAACAAATTGCCAGAATGGGCGATAGGTTACTCATTTAGGAGTTGGCCCGGACTGCCTAACTCAAGGGGTAAGAA
>JAVTVY010021432.1:0-42199 GCA_036873755.1 Hanleya hanleyi | reverse complement strand
CGAAACATATGCTACACCATGATTGTACAAAACGAGCGTTCCTTAAAGGTGAACTGCAAAGGTTTTTGAAAATAAGCGAAACAGTGTTTGTTGGGTTTGTTTCTGTGTTATATAAGATATAACAAAACATAAATTCGTTTGAGAAAAACTATTTGAATAAAAGCGCTATTATGAATACGCATAAAACATTTTGTGATGTGGACGAAAAATCTGACAGCTGAAAGTGACATGATTATCGCCCTTGATTTATGACGTCATTGTGCTTTGATGACGAAGCTCGGATTCGAAGTGAGCTCCGAGAGGGGGGGAAAACATCATGGTGTACTGTGCGATTATTGAGTGTGGAAATAATTCCAACAAAGGAAAGACACAGTTAAGCTTTCACACCTTCCCGTCGGATAGACGTATTAAGAGAGAAATGGGTAGAATTCGTGAGTGGTCAGTGTGGGCTATTTAGTCCCTGTAAACATTCGCGTTTATGCTCAGCACATTTTGACAAGGAGTGCTTTGAGTTTGACGGATGTCCAGCCTGGTGTGACCAATTATACTGCATTTTTTACTCTTGGTTAAAAACTAAATCACCCCTGGACTAAAGACTTCCATGGAATAAAGAAGAAACTGTCAGGATTATTTCTGTATGATTTTGTCATTGTTTCCAATCGAGCGTTTTAAGTTTGGATGCCTATAGAAGCGCACAGGGGCTACTCCGGATATTTGCCGATCTGTGTAACCAGTTAGCGTGGGTGTTTGAATTTCGTTATTTTGACAAGTTTTATTCCATTACTGGCGACACTTTTGTTGTATAAATAAACCTGAGTTGTTATGAATATCCTTGCACCAATAAAACGTTACATTCTAACTAGTAAGTCCCGTTATTCACACAAGTGATGCAGCCACCAAGAAAAAAATCCACCATCACGAAGTTTGTGGAGCAGTCGTTATCTACTGCTAACGTTGATTTTCCTATGCAGCATTGGGCTAGAAACTGCTCGATAGAAAATGTTTACGGTAAGGAAACTGAATTTCGCCAATTCTGACAAATCGTCAGAAAATCAACTCATCGGAAAATATTATGTTTAGTAAATATCTGAATTGCTTCATGGAAATCCAAGCATTTGCCGTGGTCGATAGCTTTTTCAATGGTGTAAATATTGATGTCTGTTTCATTTATTCGCCAAGTTTACCATCAAAGCAGAAATTAGATAGCGCAGAATAAAGACAATACTAGTTTGTATACTCGTGTAAAATTTCATTTCATTCTGTTGGATATTTTTAGCCCACCATCATCAGATGGTGGGCTGTTCAAATCACTTTTCGTCCGTGGTCCGTCGTCCGTCCGTCGTCCGTCCGTAAACAATTCTTGTTACCGCGATATCTCAGGAACTACTGCATGGATCTTTTTCAAATTTGGTACACAGGCTCCTGGATTTCATCATGAAACCTTGTTACCGCGATTTCTCGGGAACTACGGCTTGGATCTTTTCCAAATTTGATACACAGGTTCTCCTTGGGGTCTAGCCGTGCAAGAAACCTTTTCTGGTCTGATTTAAAAATCCAATATGGCCACCAGGCAGCCATCTTTGATTTCCCCATGAAATCTTGTTACCGCGATTTCTCAGGAACTACTGCCTGGATCTTTTTCAAATTTGGTACACAGGTCCCACATGTGGTCTAGTTGTGCAAGAAACCTTTTCTGGTCCGATTCGATAATCCAATATGGCCACCAGGCAGCCATCTTGGATTTCCCAATGAAACCTTGTTATCGCGATTTCTCAGGAACTACTGCCTGGATCTTTTTCAAATTTGGTACACAGGTTCCCCTTGGGGTCTAGTTGTGCAAGAAACCTTTTCTAGTTCGATTCGAAAATCCAATATGGCCACCAGGCAGCCATCTTGGATTTCCCCATGAAACCTTGCTATCGCGTTTTCTCAGGAACTACTGCATGGATCTTTCTCAAGTTTGGTACACAGGTCCCACATGTGGTCTAGTTGAGCAAGATACCTTTTCTGGTCCGATTCGAAAATCCAATATGGCCACCAGGCAGCCATCTTGGATTTCTCAGTACTGCATTGATCTTACTCAGATTTGGTACACAGATTATCCTTAGGGTCTAGTTTTCCAAGACAGCTTTTTCGGTCCGAATCGAAAATCCAATATAGCAACAAGGCGGCCATCTTGGATTTCCCCATAAAACCTTGTTATCGCGATTTCTCAGGAATTACTGCATGGATCTTCGGTCTAGTTGTGCAAGATGTCTTTTCTGGTCCGATTCGAAAATCCAATATGGCCACCAGGCAGCCATCCTGGATTTCCCCATGAAACTTTGTCCTCGTCATTTCTCAGAAAGTACTGCATGGATCTTTGTCAAATTTGGTACACAGGTTCACCTTATGATCTACATGTAGTTGTGCAAGATATCTTTTTCGGTTCAAATTGAAAATCCAATATGGCCACCAGGCAGTCATCTTAGATTTCCCATGAAACTTTGTTATCGTTTTTTCTCAGGAAGCACTGCCTGGATCTTTCTCAAATTTGGTAGACAGATGGCCCTTGTGGTCCAGTTGTGCAACATACCTTTTCTGGTCCGATTCCAAAATCCAATATGTCCATCAGGCGGCCATATTGGATTTCCCCATGAAACTTTGTTATTCCGATTTCTCAGAAACTACTGCATGGACCTTTATCAAATTTGGTACACAGGTTCCCCTTGTCGCCTAGTTGTGTAGGATACCTTTTCGGGTCCGATTCGAACATCCAATATGGCCACCAGGCGCCCATCTTGGATTTCCCAATGAAACTTTGTTATTGTGATTTCTCAAGAAGTCCTCCATGGATATTCCTCAGATTTGGTACACAGATTCCTCTTGAGGCCCAGTTGTGCAAGATACCTTTTTTGGTCCGATTCGAAAATCCAATATGGCTGTCAGGTGGCCATTTTGAATTTCCTCTTGAAACATTGTTATCGTGAATTAGCAGGAAATATTTCATGGATCTTTCTGAAATTTGGTACACAGGTCTCACATGGGGCCTACTTGTGCAAGATACCTTTTTTGGTCCGATTCGAAAATCCAATTAATACGGTATTCCCGAGTTGTGACGTTGCATCACAAGAGTCGGCGGATCAAACGGTGTGGCATATTCTATATATGGACTATAGAGAATATCCATATCTTCGCCTTCCATATCAAGAAGTTCAAATAATTGGGAATTAAAATGTATTTCTTCAAATTTTAAATCGGTTTTCTTTAGTCCATGCAGTTGCAAGTGAACTACCCCACCCTTTCGTCTGCTGGCGAATCAGCTACATGAAGGGACGTCACTCTTGTGACACAATGTCACAACTCGACAACTGTAAACTACTGCATGTTTTGATCCAAGGGAAATAATCAGGATTCAGACACTTTCAAATTCGAAGTTTCAACAGTACTGCGTGGACCGGATCCCTTCAGTATTAAGTATTGTACCATCATACTATTTTCGAGCATGGTATCTTAAAAGAGATATCTCAAACTAGTCCAGCAAACAGAACAGAATTAGCATTCGTTCCTAATTATAAAATCTTAAGTATGCCAAAGTGTCAAAGAGATTTTTCTTCACTTCCAGTACCCAATGATGACACGTGCAAAATACTACAAAACGAAGATGAAGGATCCTCCGTACATGTACATTCACTTTCAGACTAACTTTGCTCATTTCCCTTGTACTATAACAACCGACATAAGTACAGTAAATCTTGAAACTCCAGAAACTTAGAAAGATTATATCTTGGTGTTTTCCAGTGTCCCTTTTTCGATCTTTTTCAATCAGATTCGAAATTCTGTAAACAAAATTACAACTCAATCGTCTTAGTAACAATGGACAAAAAGATCCTCTTGTCATTAGCTTACAATTATCGGACAATGGTGGGCGCCAAGATCCTTCAGGATCTCTCGTTCTATGGAGGAAGAATATAAGCTTCCAACCCACGCTATTACAACCCACACGCTAATTGGCCACACTATTGTGTGTCCGAATTAATCTATTGAGAACGTTTTGTTTGATCTTTTGAGAAACAAAAATTGATGTCCTGAAAGTGAATGACAAGAGAATGACCACCCAAAACAGAAAATGTTTCAAACAGATAGTTCTACTGGATGCTGTTTGGTAATGTTTGAACTGAATAGTATAATATTTGCATTGTACTAGTGATATCAGTTTCAGAACTCAACAATATATATTCTCAAAAATATCGGACAAAACGTTCTCAATAGATGTGTTGGGATACACAATAGCGTGGGTTTGAAGCTTATATTCCTCCTCCATAGAAAAATATCCAACAGAACCAGTACTACAGCTCGGTTCACCGAGAAGGAAGGTATCGCTGAAGGCAAATGGCATTCCAACATTTTGTCATGGTGGTTACGTCGACAATACGATGCCAAGGGCCTTCGAAAAAAGAAGACACATCGAAGATGTAAATAGTATGAGCGAGCACATGCTCTGCACTGCAAAGCCTGGCCATACACGGTATGGGACGCAGTAAATGATATATAATCACTGATAATTGTAGGTTCACTGACAAGTTGACATCGAATCTGATTGTATAATTTTTCCGTCAATATAGCAAGTAAAATGGTTATTAAATGCCAAAGTTTATGTTCACATTATAAACTGTTTATTTCCACCTTGGAGATCGACGGAAAAAATGGACAGAAGACGCTCACAATATTCGACAGCTAATTTCGCTGACGTCCGTGCCCATAGACATCATGTGTCTGTACCGACCCTAAGCTTGGAAGCAGGGATACAGATCTGTGCCTTTTATATATAACTGTACGGGGTGCCGATTGTAGCTTTATTATTGAGCATTATACATTGGAAAACAATTAGATGAATGTACTCGCCAGATTTTAACATATATAAATCTTTTGATTGTCTTTCACAAGGTACACCAGGTTTCCACAGAAAGCGGACATCGCTGAAAACATGCATTTTTCGCAGAAAATTAACTCCACGATTTTTCCTTTTTTTTTCATTCACTTCCAATGATATCTGGGGGAAAAAACACAGATGACGTCTTTCATGCGCCAATTATTTTTGCAACATATTATAAATCTGACCAACTCTAGATTCAGCAAGATAGAAAAGTGTAAGATTCGGTATATGATCTCACAGTGACAAGATAATATTCTATATAATTTAGAATTTCCCCGCTAGCATCGCTGAGTTCCATCTAACATCAAGCTTACACAGTCAGAAAAAGGTGATAAGTATCACCCAAAAAAGGTGATGAAACCATCCCCCAAAAGGAGTGATGAGTTAGAGCCATTACCTTTTTCCCCCATAACCCTTATTTGGGTGATGACCATTACCTTTTTTAGGTGATGGATGTAGTATTGCCACTCGAGTGCCATCACCTTTTTTCGGTGATGGGGCAGTTTCATCACCCTTTCAGGGTGACGGATCTAGTATTACCACTCAATGACCATCACTTTTTAATGTGATAGGCACTTTTGATATAGGTGATGGCTATCATCCTTTTTAGGTGATGGATCTAGTATTACCACATGATGGTCATCACCTTTTCAAGTTGATGGGTCAGTTTCATCACCCTTTTTAGGTGATGGCTCTAGTATTATCACTCGATGGTCATCACCTTTTTAGGGTGATGGGCCCTTGTGATCAACACTATCAACTTGAAATGTCCAACACTTTCATAACAAATCACATGAATAACCAATTAAAAAAGAGACATTTTATTAAGTTAACTTTCTCTCCAGTCATATAAGCTTATATTCCAAGAATGCAGAGGAACTAACTTAAATCAATAATACACAGCCGGTCTGATGTAACACTGCATAAGGTGGCAAGTATATGGAATTTCAAGTTGGCACCAAGTCGTACCACATATGGACGGGTGTTACTGAAACACAACCCCAGGCATTCAGATGTATTCCAGTGGAGTCACGTGATCCTTTATAGTCCAGTCAAATTGAGGTTTGACCCACCACAAATTGTAACAGAATTGTTTTTGCTGCAGTGCATTTCCGAAAGGTCTCTAGAATAACATACTAAAAGTCTACAAACAGATATGCATGGGAAATATATTAAATTTCAAGTTGAAATTTGAGGTATTGTCCGCGAAATTTCAGTGTTTACTTGTCTCTTGCTCCTATAAGAAAACCTTGTACTTGGTACTAAGCGTGAAAGAAATGGGTCATTACTTTCACTCATTCCATTCGTTATGATATCAAGGTTATTCTCAGCCTAAAATAATACCCTTGCACGAAAATATAGATGGAGAAATTCAAAATGGCGGATGTATGGGGTCATTCTAAATCTGAACTGTTTACCATTTTCATGACAGTCCACGCAATCTATCTGGGGTTTTTTAGCTGGACCCAAAACAAATTGCAACAGAATTTTTTTCACTGCTATGCATTTCTAATAGGTCCCCAGAACAACATACTAAAAGTCTACAGAAATCTATTTGGTGGAGAAAACAAAGATACGCCATTTTATAATACATAATAGGCCATTATGCTCCATATAAGCAAGGTAGAATATTGGGGTTTTTTCGTGACTAAGGACAGTTTATCATCCAGAAATCCAAATAATACATGGCCCAGGGTACAGTATGCCATGGTGGTGAAAACATGTCTTCTCGGTGGATTTACTCATAAGCGTAGATAGCAAACTGATAGTTCAGCATCAGGCTATATGAATTATACATGGTAATATTCAGTCAGTTAACATTTTTGCCATTAGCATAATCATCTGAAAGAGGAATTCTCTTCCAAAATAAATGAAATGACAAGCTGTGATATATTTTCCTTCAGCCGATAACTGTCACAGACAATATTTCCACAAACCCACTCATGGAGATATCTCTCTATTATCACAACATGTTTTGACGAAAGAATATAGGCCATGCTCCTACAGATGCATCTGCTTCAGCTTCAATCTTTCTTGCAGTTGCACCTGATAACCTCAAAGAGTGCCAGTGGAACTGGTGGCAGTTCAGTTTTCACAGAGAGAAGCCGTCCACCGGCATTCTTGTGACTGCAATGGATGGTCTTCCCCTTTCCACTCTAAACACGCGAACCTTGATACTTAGCTGATGCTGATGTTGGTGGAAGGTTTTGTACCTGTACATATATGGTTCGTTTTCACAGGAACGCTTGTATCCCATGCAGCCAATTGCTTCGTCAGGGTCACCATTGTATAAACACACAAGCACCTGCAATAGATAACCTCCATCGGGAATCTCAGTGGCCTGGTTGAACGCTTGGCGAAATAGCTCAGTGAGCGTTGTTTTCTTTACGGCCGCACATTTGCCAATGCCATATCGTCAGTATACTGTGTCACAGCCCTGAATGGCATGCACAGACAGCATATTTGTGCAGACTTACATTCCCAGCACAGCCTTTGTCTTCTTAACATTCCAAACTATCCGTTTCTTTGCATTCTCTCTTGACTCTGGCTGAAAGTAGATGTCATCCATGTCTGCATGAAACTAGAGCAGAACTAACAGGTCAATATCATCACCAACCAAAGATTTCATGCTTTCAGTCGATTAAACGGCAGCTTTTACAATAAATACATCTGCATATGAAACATCCCGCCCTTTCCAACTGGTCACTCATAAGAGTAATGAACTGCTACTTGTTGACGTTGTTTGCTAGGAATTCGTCTTTCTTTGACTGAATGACCATGTCACTACCGGGGCCGGAGAGTTTGGAATGTCAAGAAGACAAAGGCTGTGCTGGGAATGCGAGTCTGTACAAATATGTTGCTTGTGCATGCCATTCTGGGCTGTCACACAATATTCCGGCCATATGACATTGACAAAGGTGCTGCCTTGAAGAAGACAACTGTCACTGAGCTATTTCGCCAACAAGCTGAAGTGTTCATCCAGGTCGTGGGAGTCCCGACGAAGGTCATTTATTGCAGCAGCATAGAAAACGCTTATATGTTTATACAATAGTATCCCAGATGAAGGAATTGACTTGAGGGGAAGACCATCCATTGCAGCCACAAAAGTGGGAGTGGACAATTCAATCGGCTTCTCCCTGCGAAAACTGATCTGCCACCAGCTTCAGGGGTTACCTGAGGTTATCAGGTGGCACTGCAAGAAGGATTGCAGCTGAAGCAGATGCGCCTGTAAGGATCATGGCCTGGATTGTTCAAGATGGTGTTGAGAATGCAAGCGACTGAGTTGTGCAAACTCATCAAATCCAGACCTTCGAAAATGACATTGGCGACATTGTGCTGTGAAATATTCCTCAATTTCATGAGGAATAACAATAACAGACATCAACTATATAAATGAGAAGTCACTTCCCCTAATAATATGTTACCATGAACCAGAATGTAAAATGAAACATAAGTTATGCCGTCAACTTTGCCTATAATTCAAAGTATTATTTGTTTCATAATTAAATTATATATTAGGATTTCATGAACAACATTTGTCTTACAAACAATTATGATAGATCATAACTGCTTTGCAGATTGTCATGATATATCTGAACTATTGCTAAACGCGACGTTGAATCTAATTTCTCTCTCTCTCCTGATAGGCAAGGTTGCAAATTTTTTTCAACAAGGTACAAACACTATCGAATGTCGGACCTGGCACTTGCTACGTGCTTGCGATAATAGAGTTATATCTTTATAAGTTGGTGGAACTATTGTCTATGATTGTCGTAGGTTGAAAGAAAATATATCACAGCTTGTCAGTTCCCGTTCGCATAGCAATGCTAATAGAAATAATGCCAACTGGCAGCATATTATCATGTAAGATTATACACCCTGGGGCTGAGCTATCGTTTTGCTATCTACTTTTATGAGCAAATCCATTGGGAATGCAAATGTTTTCACTACCATAGAATACTGTATCCTAGATCATCATGTATTGATTGGATTTCTGGATGACAAACTGTCCTTATTCAGAGACAAACCAATATTTTCTACCTTCTTATATGAAGCATGATGGTGTATCTTTCTTTTAGAAAAAGTTGTATCTCCACCAAATAGATTTTGGTAGACTTATAGTATGTTGTTCTGGGGACCTATTAGAGATGCATGCCAGTGAAAAAAATTCTGCTGCAATTTGTTTTGGGTCCAGCTAAGAAAAAACAGATAGATTGCCTGGACTGTCATTCAAATGGTAAAAAGTTCAGATTTAGAATGACCCCATACATCCGCCATTTTGAATTTCTCCATAAATATTTTCATGCAAGGGTATTATTTTAGGCTGAGTATAACCTTGATATGATAACAAATGGAATGAGTGTAAGTAATGACCCATTTATTTCACGCTTAGTACCAAGTACAAGGTTTTCTTGTAGGAGCAAGAGACAGGTAAACACTGAAATTTCAACTTGAAATTTAAGATATTTCCCATGCATATGGGATTGTAGACTTTTAGTATGTTATTTTGGGGACCTTTCTGAAATGCATAGCAGTGAAATAAATTCTGTTGCAATTTGTGGTGGGTGAACCCCAAAAATGAGCTAGATTTACTGGACTCTCTCTTGCAGGAAACGAGCCTGTTTATGTATACTATGATTGTCTTTTTGAATTTGGTGCTAATACTGTTATATGGAATAGGTCTTTGGATTATGGACGCGGATATTCTCTAATGGACGACGGCTGAATGATGGATGACGGACCAGACGCTTGTAATCGATAACGACGACGGCCAGCGACAAGTGTTAGGAAGTTTATGCATTTAATCAAATAGGCTATTTCAGTCCAGCGAGTGATCACACCGCTTCTATGATTAAATAGGCCCCTGAAGGGTTTCTCGCACACAGAACACATGATGTGCCTCTTAGACAGGCCTTGAATTTTTTGACGGGGCTGATCAGCCCAGACTCTGTGAAAGGATCACGATTGTTTCAACATGCAGGGCCTAATTATCAGCCTGAGCAAATCAGCCCGGTTAATAGCGAATACCAGACCTTTCAAATTAGCCCGGTCTGATTTATAATGCAAGGCTTGTTAATCTCCTAAACTCTTTCAGGTACGCTGGTGGTCATGGGTACCCTTCTTAAAGGAAAGGTTCGGGTATGGTAAAGCTATATTTCAACTGAAAGAGCTAGTCAATGGTATTCAACTGTATTTTTTTTTAAATTTTAGGAATTTATTTTAACACAGAAATAGTTAACCAAATGCTGTGATACCGTCAAATTTACTGAACTCCAGGAAAGCGCCATTGTATTGTCACGTGACTTATTTTAGCCAATAGGAATAAAACTATGTAAAACAGTGTGACGTAAGCGGAAGGCAGAACATATGTTGACAGCACGAAGCTGCGTGTATAAAGGTGCAAGTTTGACGGTGCAAACATTGGCAAGAATTACTTCAAATACTAAATAGTTCATACCATGTTCATTTCTAGTTGCCAGAGCGCGGCTTTGTTCGCTCTCCCAACAGCGAAGACACTCGATCTCTCCCGTAAGCGGTCGATGAGAGCAGCGTGTGCACCGACACCATACATGGAGTACATGATGTACTAAATTTTCCACGCGGGCTTCTGCCTTCATTTCGTAGCCTGCTATCCCGGCAGCTCTGATCTCCGTATGAGCGTTTCGGCTCGAATTGGTAGCCCTGTAGACCAAACACAGCTTCCTCATCGCTTTCACCGCTGGAGTCGGAACTGCCGCTCGTCGACATGATTTCACTCAATTTCGACTAAAGACCCCGTGCTTCAGGTATATTACCCGAACAGACAGAAGAGTTCCAAGCCTTTCCCCTACGTCATATCCGCCTTCTGGATACGATACAATGGCGGCACTCTATCTCTGCGAGTTCGCGGTTTTAAAATGATTAGTACTCCTTCAAAAAAAAAATTTTAAATGAGAAAATATATCTTCTGGGTTTAATTTGGTGAGTTGTAATAATATGTATCAAAGACAACCAAACCCGAACTTTTCCTTTAACAGGGCTACTGGTTATTATTACACACTGGTGTCTGGGGTTGTTCATTGGCGGGGAAATTCTCGAGACATCCAAGCTGTATATATGGATAGAACAACTCGATTAAATTTACAGAAAAACTTCTAATTTCGATATTATTATTTTCATTTCTTAATTAATTATTACTGTCTCATGATAATGTAGCAGTGTAGTGCCGTTCTGCTTTCAAAAATCAAAGTGTAACGCATTAGGGTGGCTAACTAATACAGAGCTACGTGTGCCCAATGTGCCCGAATTGGTTTAAACAAATTTATTGCAAACACTGTTTACAATGGAGGCACAATGAGCCCAAGGCTCGTTAGCGTGTCCCCCGATAGATATAATATATGATACATGTTGTTTAAACGGAGACATTGATAATATAAAATGCAGAAGAGTCGGTACATTACTTGTTCAATTGCATACTTCTGTAACAGATGTAAGTAGCGAGAAAAAAAAAGAAATAGTGAGAGACAAACAAATGTGATAATATTATGAATATTTTAACTCTACACAGATGAATGTCAGCAAGAGAAAAGAAATGAGGGAGCACCATTTGACGAGTGTACGCTCGATGTGAGCAGCCTGCATGCAACGGTCGCGATGTGATTATGAACACTAAAATCGCTTAGTCTCTGTGATAAACGATCCTAAGCATTTTTGAATATCGATGTTTTTGGAAGTTGTTTTGTCGTAAAACCCAAACAGTAGAGTGGGAATATCATAAATAGCGGGAGAGTTAAAATCATTCAAGATAATTGTAGAGAGTTTTGCAAGGAACGAATGTCGTTGAATAAAAAAGAGGGGACAATGTAAGAAATAATGCTCGGCAGTTTCATTTGACAGCCCACAAATACATTTTGGTTCCGCTATTAAATGATTATTGAACAGATCCTGCTTCAGATTACTGCAACCATTTCTTATACGACACAGGATTATATTATTTTCACGTGATCCGACATAGTACCATAGAGGAGGGGTGGATGTGGGATACATGTGCATAACATTACGTTTGAACTCAATGAGTGTGGCTGACTTTCTTACAGGGTCCGGCGGAGTATTCCAATCGCGCACAGACGCTGGAAAGAATGAACTATGGTATAGCGTAGTTCTACACCGATATGGTGTGAATTGGTTAGTATTACGAATGCTGTATGGATTTCGATTGTGGGTTAGTAATGGGAGGTAACTATGCAAATATGACGGAGCCATTCCATGTACTATTTTGTATAACATAGTAAGGCGGTGTAGTTGGCGCCTTTGGGACAATTTTTCAAAACCAGCTTCAATATACAAAGTTTCTGAGGAACAACTACGTGTAACTTCAGTAATTATCCTAAGGGATTCTTTTTGAATAACTTCCAACCTGTTAACCAGGGCGTCGTCGATGTTGTCCCAAACAACATCAGCATACTCCAAACTGGGTCTAACAAAGCTCTTGTACATGATCTCTAGACTTTTCCGATCAAGTAGATATTTAAGAATAGACAGCTTACGCTGTGCCTTTATAATCAATGTTTCAACGTGGTCGTGCCAGGTACCTCGTTTATTGAAGATTACGCCAAGGTGTTTATGGCTAGATGATGGGTTAATTACATTATTATCAAAAATTATGTTAATAATAGAAGATTGTAATCGCCTTGATATCAAAAGGGATATTGTCTTTGTAGTGTTGAAATCAACCAACCAAATCTCAGACCATTGTTTTATCAAATCTAGATCATGGTTGATAACACGTGTTGTTCCATTTAATTGTTCAGAGATAATATATAGACACGTATCATCTGCAAATAAACGTATATTACTCAAGATGCCATCAGGGAGATCATTGATAAATAACAGAAATAACAGAGGCCCCAATACAGAGCCCTGTGGTACGCCAGCATGAATCAGGAGGGTGTCTGATTCAGTACCATTGAGTACAACTTTTGCATTCGGTGTTCTAAATAGCTTTCTATCCAGTGAATCACAGTACCAGAAATGCCAAACTGCTTCAGCTTATGAATAAGTCCTCGATGCCAAACCCGGTCAAATGCTTTAGAAATGTCGAAGAAGACGAATTGAACCTCTTTATGTTGATCGATCGCAGAGACGATATCAGTATATATTTGGAGCAGCTGTGTAACAGTAGAATGAGATGGTAGAAAACCTGACTGCTTTTGATTTATTTCGTACTTAACAAAATCAAATATGTGCTAGGCTACAACTCGTTCCATTACTTTGCTAACACAACTCAAGAGAGATATGGGCCGATAGTTAGAACAAACGCTGCTGTCGCCTTTCTTATATATTGGTGTCACATGGGCTAACTTCCACTTCCACCCGAATTGAAAATAGGAAGGCCATTTTTGCAAATGATGGCAGCCATTTTGGAAATCCGAGATGGCTGGTATTACACCATATCTATTGTGAAATAATCGTCGTGCTAAACCAACGAAATATCAGTGTATCGACAGGAATTATGTTGATATATGGTGTGGTTATTGAAAAATCGACTGAAATAGGCTTCAGATAGCGGCCATCTTGAAATCCAAGACGGTCGACTCGGCCATATAATCCTTTTCATTTGTCTAACTGTGGTATGGCACTTTCCAAGATATTCTTACAACTGACACAAATAATAATTGCTAAACTTAAGAAACATTGCAGGATTTCAGGCGCTAATATAGGATCCTGGCGGCCATTTTGAAAAATGGCAGCTGTGCCAAATTTCATGTCTTTTTGAAAAAACACTCCGGAAATCCGCACATATTGACTGGTCTAATAAGAGTCAATCACGGTTGATGCTAAATAGCCAATTATGATGAGCAACTAGGCGGGTTGTTAGCTAAGATTATCGTAAGATAACATTATGTTCCCTAATGGGGCAAAACGGAGCACAGGGGTTCCATTTTGCCCCACATGGCGGATCATCAATCAAAAAACTGAAAGTACCTGAATAAACAACATTTTTTCGATTTAATTTGCTTTTTTTTTTAATTTGAAAAAAAAATGAAATCAAGAACTCAGAATAATCCCAAAATTTAATGGCGCATAATTTAGCAAATCCAAGTTGATAACTCTCATTTTGGTCCACGGAGATTACTTTGCCTAAACTTTTGCGAAAGAAAAAGTACCGATGCGTTGGAAACAAAGTGACGCATGCTTTGACCCGAGACACAGGACAATTTATAATGGGTCGAACATCAGCAAGATACGTTATGTATATTAAAAATACGAATGATATTTCCGACCTGTTTGTGGATGTGCAGGCTAAGATTCCACAAGTGAACGAAAGGTTGAAATTATTTCGTTTCCACAAGTGAACGAAAGGTTGAAATCATTTCGCAATGGTAATAAAATCAGTCATTTCAAGAAGTCCACGCACCGAGGGATGGCTTGTCGTGCACCGTGGTATGGACTACAGCAATACAATTGATCAGCTGAGTTCATCAGCGATTTTCTGGTCCGCTTAACTGACTTTACAACAACAGAAATGTATACTAGTTATCTTAGCAGCATATTTCACTGAAAACGAACGGACTATATGATGAAAATGACTCCAATCAGGGATGTAGTGCAGGCCTATCTGTCAAATTACGCACAACAGCTCTAACTGTGTAGCTTATACGGAAAACTGAATGTTGGCTGTGAGGGAATTGTGATCACATCGCTTCTCTTATTAAATATGCCCCTGATAGGCTACATGATTATCCACCTATCTCCGGCACTGCCAACTTGTATCCTCCAATCTTGTCAGGAAAGGTAAAAAAACTGTTGTTTACGGCCATGCACCTGGACATGCACAAGAGATGGAATGTCATGCCAATTACACGCAACGTTAAAATGGCTATGGAAAACGATGTCGGTGTACTGACAAGAAGTCATATGACCCCACAGACAAATATACATGTGGACATATTGAATTGACCACACGGTCCTAGCACCGGTTTGAGCGGTATATTAGATAAAAATATATCAGAGGCACGATATAATAGCCCTATCAAGTCATCTGTTGGAAAATGATGAACTATGTGACCGCCAGATAGCAAAAAACGGCCAAAACGTGGGTGTTTTTATTGAATGCATGTTCGCATTGAGAACAAAGCGCACAAGGGATGGAACACTGAATCTACGGGGTGATGTAAAGACTTACGAACGCTCAACTTTCTTTCATATATGTTCCTTAGTTTTGACTGTACATAGTCAGAAACGAAAACACCGCCATGGGAGATAATTCGAAAACTGCTTGTCTGACCTACATATTGCACAGGCCCATCGTCTAGGAAATATCTTAAACACTGATATTCTAAATCTCAACTGAGTCCGCTCAGCCGTTTGGTCAATATTCAATAAACGATATCACCTTAAAGACTCATAACTACAAAAATGAGCAAGGTCAAGTGCCTATAAAATATGAATTACAAGCGGCCATTCCGTCAGTCAATATTCAGCCATCAAAGAATTTCCGCGTCCGTAATCCGGAGACCTGATTTCATGTAATAGTATTAACACAAAATAAAATAAAAAACTAATGATATTATGCATAGAAATAGGCTCGTTTCCTGCAAGAGAGAAGCGAACAACACGTTTCAATGAAACCGCAAGACATCAAACCAATGACTAAACATGTGCTCAATAAGCATTACGTCAAACCGTTGAGTTGTTTCCCTTCCAATAAACTGCTTAGAAGAATAGAATTACAATAGGTCTTTCAAAATTCGAAATGGCAAGAAGTAATAAACACAAGCTAGTTCGTGCTATCAGTCCTATTTGTCATTTGCATAGTATTTTCTGGTTAAAGTGATGATTATTAAGTGAGAGTCTGTGCTAAATAAAACCTCTTCCGTTCCTGTCTAGTTCCACGGATACTGACGAAGGGTTTTTGCTTCTGCCAAGGGAGAAGGAGAAATATATTGCAACTGCTGTCACGATTTCAGTGAATGTGCATTTCCCTGTTAAAATGTGCTAGATTCGCCAAGTTTGTACACGTAATCAAATTATTGGGTGGGTCAGTTCACCAGTCATTTTCTGATTTGAGTAGTGACCAACGGCGCAATAACGTATTCTTGCAAGTAGTTTTCAAATATAGTAAAATAAGAGTCTATTTGTTAGTTCACTCCATCACGATTTGGATAGATGTTTTAGTAATAATACTGTAAAATAAATTTTATGTGGTTGCTATCTGTCAAGTGCTAGCACAGTTGCTGTCCAACAGCCTACCGTTGTGTCAGCCGTAGATTTTTAATGGGACTGTCTAGAAAGTACAGTGAGTTTCATCGATACCTGTTGACAATTGACTTCGTATTTCCTGTAGGTTTACTACCACGAGGTATCCGTCGCGCCAACTGACCACTTTGGGCTAGCGAAGACAAAAGTTCGAACAACCATTTCGCGTGCTCTGAAAAATCCGCTCCGGGAGCAAGGCAACGCTTCGGACTGTTCACAGGATTGTTGCACTTTTCCCGTGTGGAACGGTCAATCATAATTACTGAGGTTTGGGCATTTATGGCTCTTAACCCTATCTGACCGGAGCGATTTAGTGTTTACCGCAGATGGGGGGAGGGACGGAAAGTACACTCCTCCATATATACTTTCGCTATCCCTAAGGCTAGCGGGCTGAAACTTACCACACTTTATCTTTGGGTCAAGATCTATTAGAAAATGTAAAGAAAAATCGAAGATGGCCTCTAAAATGACGTCACGGTGACATCATTTTCTAAAAATGCTTTTTTTCGGTCAGAATTTTTGATTTTCATTTCCATTTCTGTGTTTCTTCGCTCAAGCTGCATGATGAATTAGTAAATTACAATCTGATATGAAATAAAATAGGTTTTAACCATTTTTCCATGCAGAAAATCAAATAGCTAAGAAATCTAACGAAACTATTACTTTTCTCGTACCCACATGACATAGTTTCCACATGAACATCTGCAATAAAAGTGCGACTGAGATACTAAGGCTACGTCCGAGAATCAACCGTATTCTCAGGTCTCAATTTGGGTGCGGAGGGATGCTTTTCTGTAGAGTCATGGTTGATTTGTGTAGCCAGACGTCAATTTATCCCCAGCTCTTGCATATTGCTTCTATTTATTACCTGTATATGGTAGGATTCCTGCTGATGGACTGTTAGTCCCCAAGGCCCGCCCTCTGTACATGTCACTCGACAGATATAGGTAGGTTTATTGTTTTGGTGAGACATTTAAGCCGCACGACGTCGGCCATTGCAGGATATTTTTGAGGGGGGGGGGGGAGTATTCTTGCATTTACCAGGTTTCATGTTGAGGCGTTTACTTCATCAGACGTCCACGATGCTCATCCAGTAACATCAAATGAGTTGTACGAGCTGATCTGTCATCACAGCTCCCGAGCTAGCGTATCTAATTCCGCTCAAGCCGGCACTAGGGGCCATGTAGATTCTTCATAGTTTCCACATGAAAACTGCAATATAAGTACGGCTTAGATACTAAGGCTACGTCCGAGAATCCACCGTATTCTCGGGTCTGAATGTTGGGTGCCGATCGATGATTTCCTGTAGTCATGGATGCTTTTTAGTCGCCAGACTTCGTCATGTTTTCCCACCTCTTGCTTATCGCTCCAGTCCTATGATTGTATATTCATATCATTGTCAATATCTTGCCAAGCACCCCTGAAGATAAACTTTGGCGGACCAGGACAGTTTAATAAATGTCATGCTTGACGATACATTAGCGAGCAATGTTCTAGTGGACGTGGAGTGTCTGGATCACCAAGGAATTCCTTAATTTAATAACCCAGAGACAGCTTTTCTGTGCATTGGTTTTCGCTTATGAGAGGACATTTTGCCGCTATTCAATCAAATTATTGCAAATAAGCAGTGCTCTTTATAGTACAGAGTAATTTGTAGGTAATTTACTAAGAACGTAGACGGCATCAGACACTAGACATGCGTCACTAGGTAACGTTATTGTCTGACCTAATTTCCGATGCATCAATCACGATAACACAATCCTTTGTGTAAAGTGGCCAGTCACAAGGTATTTGTTGAAATAAGGCATTATTACCACAGAGAACAAGTTGACATTTCCTTCCAGCTGGTGTCTACCGATCATTAAGTTATGTTAAATTTCTGTTTCACCATCTATCCGCATCAGGGGAGATGTACTGACTCTAGCTAACCATATCAAGTTTATCGATTTATTTATTTGTCATATTTGGAACCACTAGAATCATCGGTGCTCTGTTTCCCCTGACTCTGCTAGATTGTAACAGCAAACAAAACATTAGAACAGGTAAACGACGAACATGTATACGGTTATAAGATCATATGAAATTATAGAGTCAGTCTTATTACTAATCATCATAATCAGGTATGACGTCTTTTAGTAAAAATAAGTTGATTCGTGTCAAACACAATCTATGATCTAGGTCATACACAAAGTTAGGAAAATCTTGCATTTGTGAAGTTGATTATACAACAGCAAGTCAATTTCCTCACGTTTTGTGTAGTAAATTCAACCAGCACATCTCTATAAACCTGTATTTCCCAGTTTTCTAGACTATAAATAACAGATCTGTCCTGAAAGTGAGACACTCGTCTGGAATCAATGCAGGTATTATGGCGTTTGATCGATGTGGATTGAGTTTTACTCGGATAATCAAATTACTAATATGGCACTAAAATTCTTATTATGTAGCTTGAAGTCTCTTTAAATAGAGCTATCCAATTCGGCAAACTGAAAGTGGATCAAACATCGAAAATCTCGATACCAGTTTGCTATAACTTAAAAACAAACTTGCTTTAAGTGTACACAACAGAACGTTCGTTACGCATTATGCGTAGTATTTTTAACAGACCATGTCCCGTGTCTGCCTACATGATGCTTCGTGAGACAGGCATTGGGACCGCTCTATCGCGTGTAGGCACGCCGGCGTGATAGGCACACCGGCTTGATCTGATTGAATGAATAGGAATTAACGTCTCTTTCAACCATATCTCAGTCACCCCCATATGTAAATCTGTAATATGTTTTGCTTCGCGCTGCATACTCCAATAACACATTAATCGTTAAATGTATCATTGGCTTTGTAACGCTGGAATATTATTTTTATTGTGAAAGCGTCTAGTCCGTCATTCAATATCCAGCTGTCGCCTATTAAAGAATTCCAGTGTCCATAATCCAAATACCTAACACATACGACAGGTTTAGCTCAAAAAATAATAAAAATCGTAGTATACATAAACATAGGCTAGGACCTGTAAGAGAAAAGTGGTCAACAGGTGTCAAATATGCCTGCAACACATACTGATGTTCAAAAATAATCAAATCTGCATCCATTGTCAGTATTCTTAATCCTTATGATATTCTTTGTAAAGTCGTTATCTAGAGAATGATGTATCTCAGTCACGTTTTGATTCTGACTGTTTCGTCACTTAATGGGTATCTCCCTAAACAAGTCTCATATCAAGGCAGTCCTTCAACATCTACACCCCAATCATATATTTTGACCATTTGTTGTTATATAAAAATCATTTTCGTATGAATCATAGAATTTCAGAAACAACGTGGATTTCAGTGGAAGTTTAGGTTTAGTCAGACATATATGCACCCAACATATTATGTTCACATGCTGAACTTTAATTTTTTTTGCTTATATTTTGCTAATACTGCTTGAAATTAGGCGCAACAAATGAAGCCTCCACAAAGTCATTTTTATACGCCCGTCAAATTTGACGGGACGTATTATGGTATGGCGTCGTCCGTCCGTCCGTTAACTTTTTCTCGTCAACGCAACTCGTCCTAGAGTTTTCAATGGATTCTTCTGAAATTTGGTACACATGATCGGTACCATGTGTAGATGTGCACAAACTTTTTTCGGCCCGATTCGACGTTTTCTTGAGTTACTCCCCTTGATTTTGGTCTGAAATCCTTGTATTTGGCACCTACTGTCTTCGTCAACGCAACTCGTCCCAGAATTTTCAATGGATTCTTCTGAAATTTGGTACACGTGATCAGCACCATGTGTAAATGTGCGCGAACTTTTTTCGGCCCAATTCGACGTTTTCTTGAGTTACTCCCCTTGATTTTGGTCTGAAATCCTTGTATTTTGCACCTACTGTCTTCGTCAACGCAACTCATACCAGAGTTTTCAATGGATTCTTCTGAAATTTGGTACACATGATCGGCACCATGTGTAAATGTGCGCGAACTTTTTTCGGCCCGATTCAACGTTTTCTTGAGTTGCTCCCCTTGATTTTGGTCTGAAATCCTTGTATTTTGCACCTACTGTCTTCGTCAACGCAACTCGTCCCAGAGTTTTCAATGGATTCTTCTGAAATTTGGTACACATGATCGGTACCACGTGTAGATGTGCACAAACTATTTTCGGCCCGATTCAACGTTTTCCTGAGTTGCTCCCTTGATTTTGGTCTGAAATCATTGTATTTGGCACCTACTATCTTCGACAACGCAAGTCGTCCCGAGCTTTCAATAGATTCTTCTGCATTTCGGTACACATGATCGGTACTATGTGTAGATGTACACGAAATTTTTTCGGCCCGATTCGAAGTTTTCTTGAGTTACTCCCCTTGATTTGGCACCTACTGTCTTCGTCAATGCAACTCGTCCCAGAGTTTTCAGTAGATTCTTCTTAAATTTGGTAGACATGATCGATATCAACCCGATTCAACGTTTTGTTGAGTTACTCACCTTGATTTTGGTGTGAAATCCTTGTATTTGGCACCTACTGTCTTCGTGAATGCAACTCGTCCTAGGGCTTTCATTGCATTCTTTTGAAATTAGGTGCACATGATTGGTGCCAAGGGCACATGTGCACAAACTTTTTTCGAGTTGATTCGACAGTTTCTTGAGTTATTTCCCTTGATTTTCGTCTGAAATTTTTTATTTGCCACCTACTGTCTTCGTGAACACAACTCGTCTCTGACTTTTCAATGGATTCTTTTTGGTACATATGATCGGTACCATGCGTAAATGTGCAGAAAGTATTTTTGAGCTGATTCGATGTTTTCTTCAGTCACTTCCCTTGATTTTAGTCTGAAATCCTTGTATTTGGAACCTACTGTTATTTCGACCCAGTTCATCAGGCTGATGAGCTAGCTTATGCTACGGTAATTCCTCTATTAAAATTATTACCCTATCGGTATTCGATCACCAGTTTAGGAGAAAAACACTATCGGAAGTTGTAATAATTCAATCACCCCCGATTTTCACTAGATCCCGTTTGTAAAAAAACATTATCAACAACAACAACAAATTATTACACTCGCGATAGATGTGCCCTTGTTGACGTGTCATTGGAAAAAACAGTGATGGGTGTTGTAGGACCATACGTAGCATGTCTAGACCTATAACAGACTAATCATATGAACTTTCAACCGTTTAATTGAAGTCTGGAACTTCTAATCTAGGAAAGGATTTCCAAGACCGTCGCGCAAGCATGGCTGCCATTTTATCAATTGCAAGACAGAGTAGTCTCCCTTTACAAATGCTTTAATGTCAATGAAACGTTTAGCCAGAGTTGTCCGAGGGATAACAGGGTAATTCAGCTCAATATGCCCTTCACAAACTCCATTTAGCTGAATTGTATTTAATCAAACCCTTGGCCACTCGAATAGAATTTCAGACAACTATATGCTGGCACAATTTAAAAAAACTGCGCTGTTGGAAATTGAACCCTTGCTGATTCATTCGCTGGATACCTGACTTTTGGGAATTGTCTCTTTTCAGTCATTTGCAATAAATCGATCACCACTCTGTTTTACCAGCTCAAATATCACTTCTGGTGATCGATTTATTAGGGGAATTACCGTAACACAAATTTTGTATTAAAGTTACTGATACATACATAAGCGCATAACCGGGGGTGGGGAAATATGCACTCCCGCAAAGTAAGAGTAACTGGAGTTCTACCTGCTCCTACAAATACCACTCCAGGCCCTTATGCACCCCCTTTTCCCCCACGGACCTGATTTCCAAACCTGCCTACACCACTGTATACAACAATGATGGCTTATACATGTACAGTATTAGGACTGTTGCAACAATACAAACAACATACAGTCCAGGTAGGTTCATTTGTATTGTTAACCTTGTCTATAACAACATTCAGCAGATAAAAATGTTGTTTATCGACTGTATTTTTTTACGGGCGTATTTTGGGTTCAATTGAACTCTTGTTTGGCAATAGATATGTGACAAAATCGCATGATAAAAGATAGGGAAACACATCAAATCCAAAATGTTGGTAGGCTGAAAATCAAGTGTTTTCCGTCAGATAGCAGAATTTTTTTCTGCTGTCGACATCTTTGAGGGATATGCTATGCATTCGCAATTGACAAAAATGGTCATATGCCGATACATGTCGGTTTCATGGATACATCAGGTGACTTCCGGTGAACGAAAGGTAACGAAGCCCCTTAATGGCGAAAGTAAACAATTGATTTTTACTCTGTCCCCAAGACACGCTATATGGCGTTTCGAAAGGATTAACGTTATGCTCCTTTGGTAACTCGTAAAAGATTCATATTTGACTAGATGTTGATGTGTAGCAAGTCAAATACTTCATCATTCAAATATACTTTGGAACAAATTTGTTAATTTGCATAAAGGTTAGTTTTAAGTACCCAATATATGAATATGGTAAGGGATATAGATATTCATTATTAGTATACCTTGTTATCAGTGTCTTAGGAGGATGATTTGACCTGTGGTGGCGGAATGTTTCCAAATACCGTATTAGCTATAGCTTATCATGCTAAGGGGGTCGGGGCATTCCCCCTTCCGGAGAAATGAAATTCTAGAGTCCCTTTGCCGTGATCTGAAGCATTTCCAGAGGTTTCTTTCAAGGACTTATTGGACGACTTTTGTACTTATAAACGCGTCTTCAGAGACAAATTTGTTGACAGACAAATTATCGATGAATAAATAACGTACACAACTGCGTGGCAAATATTACCCCAACAATCAACGTTGTCCATCTCAAAACATGGAGCGACGGAAAGACCCTTCCTCGCCCCAATTTGGACCATGCTGATTCTGAATATTTCAAAATAGTTGATGCGTGTCCAGTCGTATTTGACTCGCCAATGTCTGGTCTCGTTCAGAGAGTTTTATACTGCGTATGCTTAACCCACAGATAAAAGATATGTGGTATACTAAATTGTCTGCTCTCTTGGGATTACTATCTATAGTGTGTAATATCTTCAATTTCATGTGAATGAGAGGGGCCCTCGGTGGCCGAGTGGTCTAAGGCGCTTCGCCGTTGACCGCTAGCCTCACACCGCTGAACCGGCACGGGTTCGAGCCCAGCTGGTCCATGTGTGAAAGTTTGTCAGTTACTTGCCGATGGGCGGTGGTTCTCTCCGGGTACTCCGGCTTCCTCCATCAACCAAATGGACTGTCATCATATGATTGAAACAAACTTGAGTGTGACATTAAGCCAAATTCCCTCCCTCCTTTCATGTGAATGAAATCATATTCCTCAATGTTTGGTTTTCCTATTGCTAGTGGTCGAAATCATATGTTCTGCTCATACCTGGCATTATCTAAAGTATAGGCATCAGATTCAGGATTCAGAAATCAGCCGTCATCCACAAGTGAATCTGGACGTCAGTAGTCGGATTACGGTAAATAGCACCAATTTCAAACAAACATGAAATAAATATGAACACAAGTCTGTTGCTTGAACAAAAAAAAAACGGTTAGCACTTTTCACTGATGGCATGGCAGCAGAATATCATGTGTCTCGTTCGTAAAATCCTTATAACTGACATATATTCTTTAGTCCAAATGAATTTCCAATCGTTTTATAGACTATACTGTCTCTCAGTCACTCTTTTATTGTGGAAAATGATGGGATTCAAATTCTAAGCGACTTAGCACAGCCTAGAACATCTAAGCCAAAATTTCTGCCGCTGCGTGCAGTTTTATTATTAAATTATTAATATTAGTTTATTCCATCATTGCACCTTGTGTAATGGATTTTTATTGATTTTTAGTTTGGGCTCTTTTTTGCAACGTTAATGTACTATATATAGCTCTGGAATCTCAGTTCGTCTTGAGGCCCAAAGTCCTCTTTTGGGAATTGTGAAAATCCGTTTCTGAAATATTAATACTCAATTACTAACATCGCTAAATATCCCAAGACTCACTCAGCAGCCATCCCAGATGTTGTGATTCTCAGGAGTATAAGACCCTGTACGTCAAACATAAGCAGATTTTCATACCCGCTATAATACGACGAGCTTTTAGATTTTCCATGTAACTTGTAATATTTTGATCCTCAGAGTAAAATATCGTTCGGCTAAATACATTTGGTTGGAGATATGTTGCAAGGCAATTTTTGTAAAAGTACTTTATTCGATACCGCTGATCGTTCTGAACCAAACATTTGATCAAGATTGGAATTACCAAATTAAGGCGTAAGGCACAAACTTTTCCAGAATTAACTGCCGTCTTTATCGGAGAGAAGATTTAGATTCAAGGAAGAAAAAACGACGCACACCTGGAGAACTTATCGACTAGTATAATTTACTGTCACTATTGAGTCACACGAAATAATATGTAATATGTATATACCTAATACTTCTTCGGGACAGTAATATAAAATACTGATATCGGGTCCTACATCCAGTAGTCAGACGGGACAGTAATATAAAATACTGATATCGGGTCCTACATCCAGTAGTCAGACGGGACAGTAATATAAAATACTGATATCGGATCCTACATCCAGTAGTCAGACGGGACAGTAATATAAAATACTGATATCGGGTCCTACATCCAGTAGTCAGACGAGACAGTAATATGAAATACTGATATCGGGTCCTACATCCAGTAGTCAGACGGGACAGTAATATAAAATACTGATATCGGGTCCTACATCCAGTAGTCAGACGGGACAGTAATATGAAATACTGATATCGGGTCCTACATCCAGTAGTCAGACGGGACAGTAATATGAAATACTGATATCGGGTCCTACATCCAGTAGTCAGACGGGACAGTAATATGAAATACTGATATCGGGTCCTACATCCAGTAGTCAGACGACATCCAGGAAGCATTTCCTTGCCATTAATCGAACGACATTATTCGGCACTATCGACAGGAGCCGCCAGGAATATTTCTGAAAGTAGCTTTTTTGAAGCGGTCAGAAATATGTATGTTTTCTATTGTGAATTCCGCATCACTGAACAGTATTATTTAATTCAAATGAACTTTATCTTTTCTAGTTAACCGGTACAATGCATGTCCGTCACGCTTAACTTATAACACCAAGCAACCGATGTTCACTTCGTTGTTGACGAATGTGCAGGAGTACAAGTCTTTCTGGGCCAAAGAAAAAAGTGCTAACAGAAATATATTTTGAAATCCTGATGAACGATACAAATGACACCAGAGAACCCGAAAATTCAAGCTCAACGATTTTTGAGAGATGTGGGCAATGAGGAAATCGGGGAAAGTCGTAACTAATGACGCGGGATTGAGACAAGGGAAGAAAGAAGCTTATATTATATATAGTCCCACGGTCAATAACAAGTAAACAAAGAAGCTTATATTATATATAGTCCCACCGTCAATAACAAGTAAACAAAGAAGCTTATATTATAGTCCCACGGTCAATAACCAGTAAACAAAGAACGTCAAATATAAGGAATATTGATATAAATCAAACTGTATTGTCGAAACAAGGCGCTCTGGTATTGCAGTGAGAATTGTCGAGTTTCGCAATGTGTACTTGGTTTAAGAACATTTTTGGTCCGATGTACAAAATGGCACTGTGATGAGTATTGACATGGACAGCATATCAGGGGGGGGGGGCAACGATTAGATTGAAGTAATCTCTCATATCGTACAGTCGGCGTGAGAGAACTAATTAGTTCTTGACAGGAAACAGGGGAAATTATGTACAGCATTCCAGTTTTGGTAATTGACACAAGTATCCATTGTGTCTGTGGGAGTGAGGGAGTAGGATTTAACGTCGTTTTCAAAAAAAATTCAGCCATATCACGACGGTGCCTACATGTGCCTGGACACGAGAGCGCCCTCGGTTCCTTTTACCCTGGACACTGATAAGCCCAGCTGTGACCGGGTATATTTTCATATCCTGAAAGTCCTCGGTGGGATTCGAATCCACGCCAGACCAGCAGCCGAGATTACGAGCGTGCTCTCTTTCAACATGGCCACACTCCCGCCCCCTTGTGGCTGGGGATCGACAATGGTCGAATATTATGTGATTGTAGAAGGATCTGATGCGGGTCTCCGATATCCATGGACGTTTTAGTAATAACATGATTCATCCGTAAACAGTCACGACAGACTATACGGTACGATACATACATCCAATAGTTCTGAGATCAGCCATTCTACTGGTGCTTATGATGGGTTTGCGTCTCCAGTTGGACAAGTGAAATATAGGATTTCCGGCCTTTGACAAAGAACGAAACGAGAGCTGCAGAGTTTTGTTTATAACAATGTTTGTTCCTGTTGGAGACTAGATTTAGAAATTTATTGCTGGTAGAAATTTATTGCTAAATACTCCAAGCAACTCCACAAACAAGAATTTTGAGTTTTCATCCAAATATATTGCTACAAATTTCTAGTGCTTCATGCATATCTTTAAGCATATGATTACGAACACGCCGAACCAATTGGGCAACGGACTTCGTTGAATTTGTCGACCATCTTTATGACAACACATCACGGTTTCAAATTTCATAGTGATTTTCAACTCCTGTGCAACCGATATATTGACTGCCATGTTAATGCCATTTAGCATAGAATACAGCGAATGAACCATCAAAGACCAGATAGTCAGAAACATGCCATGTTCATGCATTGTAAGCATTTCCCAGATTTGCGTTTTGTGACTGGAGAATTATGATCCATCATACACGTTCCTCGTGTAGAATCCAAAATGAGAAACAATCAATTTCGTTGATACATAACAGATGTTGACCGGTGTTCATTTTCTCAGACCGCGTGTAATTCGAGAGTAGTATCGCCTTGACAGATATGACATTATCCCTAATTGTTATCTTCCTCCAGACTAAGCGAACCATATAAAGTATAAGACATTTGATACAGATGGTTTGACACTGTTCGACTTCTTTGGAGCGGACATTTTCATAAAACTTAGATGAAGTTATCAGATTACTAGGTGACCGATCAGTTCTACTAGATCACGTTGATCAACCATTCATTCATATAATTTGTATTCACCAGGAGAAAGGTAATTAACGCGGTATTTTTGTGTATTCCCTTCGTGCACGAAAACGGAGGTGATATATACCTAATGTGGACGTTTGTCCAGGCACCCGACAGCAAAATCAATCAGTCAGAATGTTGCAGCTAAAACAAGACATTGAGCAAACGAATGTGATCTGGCAGACATTCCAGCCACATTTCTTTACATCGTGCAGGCTAGGCAGCCTAGCAGGCAATTAACATGTCGAATAACGCCTTGGTTGAAATTGCAAAAAAAATCTATACATAATTTGTTTATCTCAAGAACAACACTTGCGGGTTAGAATATATTTTCATTACAACCTGAGCGGAGAGAAGAATTGGATCGATATGCAAGAGGCGGGAAAAATTGACGACGTCTGGCGACTAAAAAGCAACCATATGACTCTACAGGAAAGAATTCGTCACCCAACATACAGACCCGAGAATACGGAGGAATCTCGGACACCCAACATACAGACCCGAGAATACGGAGGAATCTCGGACGTAGCCTTAGTATCTCAGCCGCGCTTTTATTGCAGCTTTTCATGTGGAGGCTATGAAGTATCCACACGGCTCCTAGCACTGGCTTTAGTGGAATTAGATACGCTAGCTTGGGAGCTGTGATGAAAGATCAGCTCAAACAACTGATCTGATGTTAATGGATGAGCATCATGGACGTCTGATGGAGTAAACGCCTTAACATGGGGAAACCTGGTAAATACAAGAATAACTAGACGGATGGCATTTTCAACAGAAAGATGGCCTAGACAATTTGCACCTTACTATTCAGGGGGAATTTCCTCCGCTCCAGACATTCAGAGGTGAAAATTACCGACACATGATCACTGGCATATTATGGTTGTTTGCATATTTGCAAAATTGGATCAGCAAAAGGGCAAAGAACATAAATATTTTAATAGTGTCGACATGGTAACTCTCATGGTAACTTAAATATCTGTTAAGGATGTCCGCTGGTGGTAAATCAAAGTAATTAACTTTTTAAATAATGCGTGTTGTATTCATAATTGTGTAATATGAGGAAAAAATATAGGTTGGTGTGCATTTGTTAGCTGTAGGCAACGTCAAGTGGACTGACCCATGCTCAATTTGATAACCCAGAAATCATAGCCCTAGTTTTGAAGCATATTCATGAAAAAATCATATAAATAGTATTTAACTTTTTCTTATATTTTAACTGTTTGCAGATAATCACATTGTCTATCAAAATTTATCAAATTGGATGGATGTTGCTGTGCAAAATTCTCAGCTAGAAAGCTTTTAAAGGAAATCCTCATCTCTTAACCTAGGGAAGGGAGATAAACCAATAGAAAAACAGGCAAAATGGCTGCCAAAGTCAAAAACCACCAGCGGACATCCTTAAGTGAGTTAACAAAACACACTCATCAACTCCCACCCCTACACATTCCTCGCCCTTTCCCAGATTCAAAACATATGAAAGAGTTTCCGATTGTGATTGAACTAAAAAATAGAAATACTCTGTAGAAGAATGTTTTGGAGAATAATTATTCCGGTAATCGACTTTACAATCATTTTGTCCGTTGATAAAATGATACATAATTATTTACGGTCATCGTTTCGCACTCGACGCATCGCCTCATAATCAGAAAGGAAGATGAAAATGCGAATGACCCAGATGATGCATAAATGCAATATGAAACACGAATTGAGTGATGCGGAACTCCGAACTTCCAGGGGCCGCATTAAGAAGGGAAACGTGGAAATTGATCGGAGATTCTAAGAACCGATTTGTCGTCGATAAATGATTACATGTAACGGCTGGATAATTACCATGGTATTATTTCACGATGGTATTTATTTGTGAATTAATAAACGGTTATAATGTTTACTTATCTCAGAGGATATCTTGACCAAGGTGAGTAGTATTAAATATCGATAGATTGATAGGAAGTTGAACATTCAATTATATTGACTGGATACAGCCCATAATTGCATGGTCTTGCGTAGTCCGGATGAACATCAACGATCAAACTGCAGCCTGTTACTGATTTTGCTATAGCCTACATAGCACGCTTTCTGGGAATCGATTATGTGCAGCTGATTGCTGACCTTTGGTATTTCGGTCTTTGCAAAGGATTCCAGAAATTGCTGCGTCTGGAAAAGAAACCAACATAACTCTTATGTCAGACTGACATGGACTGGCAAGCGCTCGCACAATCCTTGGTTCTGCATATCGGTAATGGCCAAATGTATTGACTATCCGCTCCAAACATAACACCTTTACGCGCCTCTTATAATCTGCAGGCAGGGCCCTCGGCCTGGTTATATCTAAATGTAAACTGTTGGGGGGGGGGGGGTCCCTTTCACACCTTCACAAAAATGTATGACTGTCTTGTGTGCCCTGTTATAGAATATGCATTGGCACTTTGGGACACTAAAGAGTATTCTTGTATTAATGCTTTGGAAATAGAGCAATGAGGCACCACGTAGGCATTGGCAAATATGCTCCCAATGCAGCTCTAGCCGGTGACAGTGGTGGGACTCCGGTCAGAGTCCATTAATGGATAAATAAATGTAGCATAACTATGGTGCCGTATGCGTGATACGAGTCCGGCTAGATTAAACAGAAGTGTGTTAATGTGGACGAATATATGTGCTTCGAATCAGTGTAAAAAATGGAGTTTTAGAGTTTGTCAGAAGTTTAAGTTCCTTGATTTTAACTACACAACGGACCTACAATGTGACTGGTAATGATGTTCGTGATAAGGTACTGTCTAAATCTAAGGTCAAGTGGTATGCTCAGAATATATCAAGAAGGCGCAACGAGAGGACAAGGCAAAAACAAGCTAAGATCATACAAGACCTTCAAAAAACAATTTGGTAAAAATAATGCTTCATCGCAGTGCCATGGCTAAATTTAGATGTGGATTTGTCCCTTGCGAATCGAAACTGGCAGGTATGAGAATATACCACTTGACCAAAGAAATTGTTTTATATGCCTCGATGAAATCGAGTCAGAACAGCATGTATTGCATTGTATCACGATGACATCAGGCTTACTCTTTTTCAGGAGTTTAAAATGATTTGAGTGATGATGATCAATTTTGTGTCTTACTTCAAAATGAACAAATATACCGTAAAACCTGTTATGATATTTTAAGAAGACGAAGAACTTTTTATATTCGTAAGATGTAGATATGTCATCTGTATATATCATTTTATGTGTTTTATATTTGTCGTCTGTCATAACTCTATATAGAGTTGCTAGTGATATTTTTTAACGTGATTGTATATGTTTTCATATTATATTATATTATATTATATTATATTATATTATATTATATTATTAGGCGAGATGGAAATAAAGATTCTACTACTACTATTCAACAAATCCATATGTAATCACGAACATCGGCTGTTATGCAAGGCTTGGGTTATGGTTTAGACAATGCCATTAATTCTGTATAGAAGATGCATTACCACTGAAAACGGGGTACGCTGACTAGCTGTTATTCATCCTTGGAAAGAATAGTTGGTTTTATACATATTTAAATTCTTTCTGGATTATTTGACAAAGAAAAATATGCAAAAAAAACTGAAATATGTCTGCAGAAAGCAACGTTGTGACAGCTGTTTGTCAAGTACCCAATGGGCTAATGTAGCATTTTCAATTTCTGAGGAGCGATTTTCTGTCAGGCGGCCGGGTTCGGACTAATTTGACAGAACGAATCAATATTTCCTGAAGGTATAGTTGTTTTGTTCTCCTGGCATTTCTATAAATAAAGAAAAAATCGAAGTTTCTCCCAATGTTTGCAGTTATTGAAATTGATATAAAGAAAGCTAAGTTCTCGTATTTTATCGAAAATTATGGACCTTACTGAGATTCGCGAGCATGTAGAAAAAGATATAGATGTTTGAAATATTACCCCTGCTTCCTCAAATCCTTGCCCAGTAGATGTGTTGATTCCTAAGTTAGATTAGAATATTAATTTCAACCGCAAGGCATTATTCTAACTAAAATTCATTTTGTTGAATAATGTGTGTGGAAACCGGCATTCACTAAGCGGCTGTCGTCGCCAACAAATGGAATCAGACCACCCAAGTAAACGAACTATTAATATGAAAATAACGAAACGGGATAGTTACAATTATAATAATATTTCTTTTATTATAGACACAATGTACATTAGAAGAGAAACAGTGTAATAAAATAATTAAAATATACAAAAAATACAAGGATACAAAAAGGATAATGCTAAAATACACATAAAGTAGAGAACACACTCGGTCATAATATAAAAATAGAACATTGTAACATATATATGATTATGATGAATTATGTCGACATATTATACTAAAGTAATTATAAAAACTGTAATCGCATTCTTCTGCTGAATTCAGAAACACGACAATAAACACTATCAATACGAACAAGGCCCGAACTCATACTACGTCAATCACGTGTCACGATGATAAAATACGATTCATTTGACCAAATCTTTGGTATGTAGTCCACAGTATGTCGAGCTTGCCGAAACGACAGGATTATGGTAGACAATTCATCGTCTTGATCATTATATAAGATTAGTCCCGTCTTAATGTAACCTCTTTGTTTTCAATAGTTTTGAATCACAGACTTATTTTTTGAAAATGTTATTGTGTTTTCAGTACCACACAAAACTTGATTACCTGCGGTATTGAGGCAGCTGTGATTTAAGTGAATTTCCATTAGACGCGGAATGAATAGAAACTATTTCACATTGTGCTAGAACAATATCGAATCCGCGAGAATCAATGGGAGACAAGAATCATACCATATCTGGAAATCCCGTTAACAACAGAACCAAGAATGTAATGCTCGTGTGGTTATATTCCATCAATCTTCATTTCTGATTCGGGAGCTTGCCTCATTGGCATTTTAATGGAACTCGTAGACCAGACAAAGCGCAGATTAACGATCAGCTCTCCAGCGGAGTCTGTTGCCTATACTCTATTTTTTTCGTCCGACGCCGTAGATTATTCTCATTAGTCACCTACGAGATTTTATGTTTCCGTATCCTGGTGACGTGATTGAAGTAAGATCTATATCGAATGTTACATTTCTTATGTTTTATTCATATTCCTGACAATCTAGATAAAGAGCAGGAAAGCTTTCCTAGGTCTACTCAGCTGCAGGCTTTGCCACAAAGACAACGACTGAACTGCTCAGTTTGAATTAGATGAAATAAACCAAATATAATAATATATGAGAATGTAGCCAAGAAACATATATATGAAGGGTTTTCACAAGTGGCTATCCAATAGTGGACGGGAGCTATTGATGGGTGGTGTGGAAGAACCGATTCTACGACATTGTTTGCACGACCAGTGCCCCTTGTAGCACAATGTAGTGTAACTCATGCCGTTATATGCCACCAGTTAATGTGCGTTTACAGGTATTTGAAAGCCATTCGTGTGGCACCCTGCAGTCTTTGATGCATCCCGACAATATCCCAATAAACCACTTTACAAAACCACGAACAAATTCGTGTTTCTTTCAATAGCATTTCAGGAAATAAGAGAGACGGTTGAGCAGTTTGAAGTATTGGGTAGAAGTAATGTGTAAATATTAAGTTGAGCATTCACCTACTCATGTCGGAGAATTTTTATTAAAACTAAAACATGTTTGCTTTGAGTCTCTAGTGCTTCTGCCAGTAATACAGTAAATGTGTAAGCTCATTTGTTTTTCATCGATCTCCCAAAGTTCAAAACACTCATCTTAATTCTTTCTATCCATGATCGTCAGGGTACATAGCATGTGTTCTAGGATCAGTACATATCTACGCGCTGACGCAGTTGTTCTCTAATGACACCGTGTCTAGGTTAAACCCCGCGAAGTAATTATGTGCAGCGAAAAAAAACAATTGTTTGATTTGCCTCTTGTGTCCGTAATAGATGACTTACTCGACGGGAAGGTCTAATGTGATATGACACATTTCATATCCAATAGGACACCATCACTCGGAATCTCGTTTTTTTCTATTTCACCTTAGCTGAGGTCTCAACACAAGGGCTGAACACCAAAAAAAAATTGAATATCGTGAATTGTGAGACGAAATCTGTTAAGTGGTATCAATCCAACCCATAAATCCCTGAATAATCACATTTCTGATTTCAGCGTCAGATTTACTACTCGTTCTACTTCCCCATGGAACTATTTTGCCACACACAAGTTGTTGAAATTAATATCATTAAACAGATTCTCTGATATATCATTTATCTCTTCATTTAATGAGACCGGCAAATGCCACTTAAGCCATGTATGTTTCCGGCTGATGGACGACAAAACTTCGCTGTCAACGAACTTGCTTCTGCAATAATGGACAAAATCTCCAAACCTAGACCAGGTATTGGATCGGGGTGAATTTTTCGACTATTTCTTTCCCTCTGGTATACTCACGTCAGACCTGGTGTTTTTATTCCTTAGATCGGTGTAAAATGTCTCGGAATGAGCACCCTTTTCTGAGAAAAAGCTGGTTAACATGAACATGTTAACATCATTTGCTCCAAGAGGATCTTGCGTGTGAGTAAGTAAATTAACGGTCCTGGTGGAAAGACTGCTTGATTGGGAATCATTGGAAACACTTATTGCGGAATGGAAGTGCGTTTTAAGTTGTAATGATCGATTTTGTATCGACCTGGACAAATGTAGAACAAATGTTGCGTGTAAATCCATTCTGCGTCTAGTGTCTACTCCTATGGCTATCTCTAAACTTTGCACAAGAATAAACCTCGAGGAAACATGCGACACAGAACCTGCATATTTGACGGGTTTATTTTTCGATCACTTCGCTGGAAGGCACAAATTTAAACGTTCAACCTGACGAAATAATATGTTCTCCTCAGTCATGACCGCAAAATAATTGGTCGCTATGTCTTGACGTCTCCTCTGACGTTTACTCCTACGTTGTGTCCTAAATATCAGTTAAAAATTGCTTAAATTGAAATTGAAGCAAAAAATGTGTTCATATTTCTGTCTTTATGGGACTGCAAGAAATTAAGCATGAAATTTGTTATGCTGCGTTATATCAAACGCAAATTTGGATAATAGCGGATTAAGAGGAGTGGAATGTCGATCAAAAGTGTCTACAGGCCAGAGATTTATCCAAACACCTAACTTGCATTGGAGTTCGTTATGTCAGACAATGAAAACGAAGCTATGATACGAATTTACGTTTTTCATTTAGTTCCCCTTCAGAAGAACGCCGTGTAGCGAAATGATTGAGTGAGAGAGTAGAATTTAACGTCGTCTTTCACCACTTGTTTCAGTCATATCACGACAGTACCTACATGTGCCAGGACACGAGATCACCTTCAGTTCAGTCGAGAAAGTGCAGCAGTGTGTGTAACAAACTGGGTTGGGGTGACTATTAGCTAAAGCGAAGGTAGAGAGCAAGGTCAGGGTAAGTAGCTGCTATATATTGAATCTGTACGTGTTATGAAGAGATTGCACGATCGGCGCGAGAGATGAAAAAATCTCAGACCTGATATATATCAAATAAAAAAAAATAAAAACTAGCGGACAAGTGTGAATGAAGTTTACTGGGTTCTGAAGGAAATGTGAGCATGGTACACGCCGAATTTGTTATAGTATCTACTGGGAGGTATGTGCAAGAATTGAATATATTTCAACTTGGTGCACTCGAGAAGCTTGTGGGAATAGCTTTGTTCAAACATTTTCTGCACAATTATTGCTTTGGTAATCATTGTATTCCTCGTAAGTTGGAAATGCTTCTAAGCAGGATATGTATCAGCTGTGTAAATATTCCTATTTTCATAGAAAACAGGTATAAATATGATTTCCCAGTTGCCCTGTCTGCCGATTCCTGCACATACAGTGAAAGTCGCTGTATATCCATCACGGCGTCACATAATTAGGGATTATCCGAAGCAAGAAGATAGTCCAAACGCGTTTGGTTATTAACAGCGAAATGGCTTTGAAATTATAATTTTTCTCATAATCTCTGCATATAACACCGTACATACGAAGAGAGACATAAGACTACAACAGGGTTAGATCTGGCATCGACCAAAAAGTTTAAAACATCATTGACACAAGTGCATCGGAAAACAAAGTACTCAGTCTGTACAATACAACGTCTGTCTCCTCAATACTGCGTGACCATGTCAACGTATTGGTATACATGGTACTATCCGCATTGTCGATCTAATAGCGGGGACAAGTCAGTGAGCTGCTTAAAAAATCTTCTTGATAAGTTGATCTTGCTGAAAAGTGCTAGGACTCGTTCAAAACCAAATAATGATGTTGGCTAACGCAAATAAAGCGGGATTTTAACACAATCCATCAGTGTTGTGCTCAACTGTGTATAGATATGCAAAAACAAAATTTTACCAGTAGTGGTCGTCCCTTTAAAGTCTCATTTTACTGCACATCCACATTTTCTGACCCCATCCATCCTTTAATCTGCTACTCTGAGAGCATGTCCAATAATGACGGGGTATTATATCGGCATATACATGTAAAGATCAAAGCCCAGATGTATTATATACCAATTGCATATACAAATAGGATGGGGTTTTCGAAGTCCCCGAGTTCTAGTTTTATTTTCAAATGCGATTACAGCATGAGAACTGTACATGTCCTATAATATTCTACGACCTTCGTTTATAATTCAGGTGAGATGAGAAATAAACATCACATGACTTCTAATGTGACCAAATAAGCATTAAATCTTAAGTCTGCAGCAGTGACATGAAAACAGCTGGTAACATGTTGCTGTTGCCGTTTTTTCTCTCTTTTCTTGCTGTGTAAATACCTGAATCATATCTTGAAACGAAAGGCATGATAGTGATTTGAAATTTCATGTTAAGCAGGAAGAAGATATTTTGGATCCAACAATGATACTCTGTAAAAATAATTGTGTACAGAATTGCACATTTACAAAAAATGTGTGTACTTTTCCTGCACAAATTGTGTATCACAGTTACACAGTGATTGTAGATGTTCAATTTTGTTACAGTGTTGTGCACCTCTGATACAGTTTGAGCACTGTTGGTACACAGTTGTTTTAGAGAGTAAAGCAAACCAATGAAACAGATTGGAATTCCAGCTGGGCTGGCCGCCATTACAATTTTGCTGGAACCAGGGATGAAACCAACTGATTCTCTATTCTTTGTACTTTTCACAGGAAATTTTATAGGGATATTTCACTTGTAAATTCACACTATATAGTGAAGTCATATATGCGGTAAACTGATCCACACCTGTCATGGTTTGTACAGGGCTGAATCGCTGCATCCATATGCAAAACAAAACAAATTTATTGTCAGGTATCAAGCCTAAAACTGCATGGTATCAGTCCAGCCTCGAAGCATTTTGCTCCAGTGTTAAACGTATTAGGGGTTAGGAACAATAGCCCATTCCCCGATTTGTCAGAATGGCTTTGTAGCGACCAACCGTGTTGGTTGTATTAGTCCGTGTTCCGAGTCCGTGTTTCAGCCTTACCTGATCTGTGTTCAATGCATGAATTTGGTGTTGGATCGCGCAGTTCGGTTGTTTTGGTCACAAGTCACCATTGGAATTTCTGGGTGTAAGATTATTATCAGGACTTGACTTCCGACGAATATTGATTGGCTATTATACCTGACCGGCCCAGAAATGGTCTGTGATATATTCTAAAATGTTTCTATAATATTGACTCTCAAATATAAAAATCTTTTCAAATTCTAATCGAATATAAAAATCTGTGTCAGTTTCATTGACAAAATCCAAATTTGCGCAATGGGGTCCGGCGGGATTAAGAGGATTCCATATAACTTGAGCATGGGATAAAAATTCCCACTCGAGAGGAGGAAAATACATCCCAACCGAGCCGCCGAGTTAAAATTGTTTGAGACTATCAATTGATATACAGTGCAATATATGCATATTGCTAAATAACGGGTAAGACTGGTTAAAAACAAATTCCTGTGTAGCATCTACGATCGTAATTGTTGATTTCTCAAATTATGAAGGCAAACAACAGCGCAGAAGGACGATGGATGCCAGCTACTTTATTCACAACACAAATCCAAATAATAAGGCAAGGTTTATTGGTGATTTTATTCACACATCTCACTTATAAAAAGGAAAAAAATCCGCCCACCCTACCCAGATTTATAAAAAAAAATGATGCTGACCAGGAATTTGTTTTAACCAGCCTTACCCGTTATTTGGCAATATGCATATATTGCACTGTATATAAATTGATAGTCTCAAACAATTTTAACCTTCAACACATGCCATACCATTTATTGAGGTTCACAGCCATGCTTCCAATGGGCAAGACATGCATTGTTGATCATCCACTGTGAATTGTAGTCAATCTGCACGAGCTTCTCGCTGTGTGTGACCATGAAGCATGGTGTGACAGATATTTTGTCAAGCGCACGAAAGGGTTAACCGGGTCATCAGCTGGTCACGTGTTGTTGCTCGCGCTACAACTGCACATACGTCATTCGTCTTCCGGTAGATGAGGCCAAAGGAGCGTTTTTGGACAATTTGCTGTCGATTTTCTCCTGATTCCCTTTTCCATCGATGCGGTAGGATAAAAATGGTATAGTACATGTTTTGTTTGTTGTCTGACGAACTTGGTTGACGATGATTGCGAGGTGTGGCATGCGGAACAGTGGAATAATGGCACATATCGTGCTTTGGTGAGGGTGCCGATGTGGGGATGGCGACTCTTCGCCCTGTTAATGTATTCTAATACCCATACCTAGTTAATTCTTTTATTACAAGCTCCCATCCAACATACGTGTGTGGTATGACGTATCCCAGACGCTGTTAGCATACAAGTTTTACGCTGTATTATATGGGAATCCCTTATCTCTGGCGGTCGAATCTCGAAAAAATGGTCGGAAATGTATGCTGATTTTTTATATGTTTCAGCGGAAAGGCCTGGTTGCCTAGTGTGGTGGGTCATTTGGCAGCAGATCGTTTGGGATTTTATAAACAGATAAGCTTTATAAGAAATCTGATTTTTAATATGGAGATGATGAAGATTTTAACAGGCGATGCTCGAACAGGTAATTATTGTCATGCCAAGTGGATTGTGAGATACGATGTCTTGCTGGCATCGTTAAAAAGTGTTGACCGCTTCTGTCCTGCAGGAAGTTTGATTTATCCTTTCAATTTGGTGCTACTGTTATTATATGAATTAGGTTTTTGGATTATGGACGCGGAAATTCTTTAATGGACGACGGCTGAATATTGAATGGCGGACTAGACGCTTGTATTCTTATACCTTTGGTGACTTTTTTCATGCTAAAACATAAGAGGTAGCTGAACGATCGATGGATACATGATTGTCACTGCCCAGTCTTAAAAGTAGCGAATGGCCCAATGCAGTTTCTTAGCTCTGTTTTTAATGAATGCTGCCTCCTGACTTTGCTATACTCGGACTGATTTGTTAATGTTGTGCAACAATCTGCTGGATATATTTTTCTTGGAATTACTAGACATTTAATTCTACTATAATCGAACAGTTTTGAATATGTGTAATTTATGTTTACATTTTTAACCTGCAATTTTAATTGTTTCTGGATATATAACGTTTATGACGTTTATCCGTATATGTTCATATCATATGGTGCAATTTCTGGTCTTTACGCCAGAAAATCTGACCATAACTTGCTGGTTTTGATCAGTGGTTTAAATGCAATTATTGTATTAGGATGACTACAAGCCAGATTTGATACAATTTGACAAGTATTCTTGTAAACTCTTGTCACCGATGTAGCATTAATGAGACTTGTATCTTTCGACGTATTCTCACAATGTAGAGACATTTGCCATCAAACAGAACCTTGATGTATTCTTTTAAATGCAGTTCTTTCAGTTGCTTAAATAGTCCGGTGGCTTAAGGCCAGATTTTCACTACAGGGTGTATAAAAAAAAACGGAGTCCTAGTACGATGACGTATTTTTCATTGAGCAAAGGAGAAATCTATTTTTTTTTTGATTTGTCATCAAGACCGACCCTTTGGGACTGACCAGCTGAACAATTCAATGATCTGTGATCAAGCATGTTAGAACAATAGCTATTCTTCAATTATGAGTGAAATGTGACTTGCGCCAGATTTGGTTTACATCATTCGTCTGCCCTTGAAAGAAAAGAAATACGGTGTACAAATGAAATATCCACTCTGAATTCATTGACATTTTGAAAACAAAACGGTGTACAATTAAAATGTCTTTTAACTGTTACCTAAAGTCCAGGGTGTACATCACGCCTCCAGCAGATCTCAATGACCTGGAACAGCGCATCATAACAGAAGTTGACAACCTGAGGCAGAACCAGGCACTTATCAGACGGGCCGTGGCGGCAATGAATGAACGTGCGCGTACCTGCATCCAGAGGAATGGAGGACACGTTGAAGATTGAGATTCAATTGTCTGTTAAAAAGACATTTGAATTGTACACCTTTTTGTTAAATTCAGAGTTAAAAGACATTTTAATTGTACACCGTTTTGTTTTCAAAATGTCAATGAATTCAGAGTGGATAAAAGACATTTCATTTGTACACCGTATTTCTTTTCTTTCAAGGGCAGACGAATGATGTAAACCAAATCTGGCGCAAGTCACATTTCACTCATAATTGAAGAGTAGATATTGTTCTAACATGCTTGATCACAGATCATTGAATTGTTCAGCTGGTCAGTCCCAAAGGGTCGGTCTTGATGACAAATCAACAAAAAAAATAGATTTCTCCTTCGCTCAATGAAAAATATGTCATCGTACTAGGACTCCGTTTTTTTGATACACCCTGTATATCGTGACAGAGTGGAATAAAGCACCAAATTTGGCACACGTGTTGTCAGAGACATCGAGAACTATATCAGAAGGGGTGCCCCCGATTTCGAGGCCCAGGAGGCAATTTGTGCCCATTAGGGGCCCGGGGTCATTTTGGGCCTATAAATGGCAATTTTTATCCCAACGATTTTCAAAACATCATATATTCGCCATCCTCTGGGGTAAGAGTCTGAAAATTTCCACACTAATAGTGTTGGCAAAGGTCTAGCGAGAAATACAAAATAATCCAAGATGGCCGCCATAATGACGTTACAGCTAAAAATAGTCAATTTTTGACGAATTTTCGATCCGAAATTTTGAATTATTTTTTTATATTGTTTTCTTAGTGTTAGGTATACAGTGCATATTAGAAAATAATCATATATAACTGACTCAGATGGCACGGTAGACCCTTATTTAAAGATGTAATCAGCCTCAAAATGGATGGATTTTGTAAACTCTCCCCTATGCGTTTTTTCACCAGGGAAGATTACCAAAGCATCATATGTATTATATTTGATGATGGTGGGATCGCCATATACAACGAATGCAAGAAAATCTTGTCAGAGAAATTTGAAACTCTGCCCGCTTGGACGGGTTTTCTGTTTCGCCATCGAGTGTGTGTTGTACGCGGAAGGGAAAATGACGTCACTGCGTGACGTATGAGTGACGTAGCGACGCTCACGAATTTGAATGCTGCACAGCTGCAGCCATGGGATAACGTCATGGCTCGTGCCTACGGTTCGATAATGTCGCATAGCATATGTTGGTAGAATGCACCACACGTGTATACACTTGTTGACACGGTCGTGGAAAAATAAACGGCATGCCATGCTGTTTATTTTTAAAGATCAATTCCTTCTATTTTCTCGTGAATGGTTGAAACAAGTTGAGTTTTTTGTGGTCAAATGTGTCTCATTTTGTACCTGTTGTAACATATGTCACTTTCGCTAAGTTTGAGAGACATCGATTTCAGCCCAGATTTGAGGCTGATTACATCTTTAAGTAATAAATTCGTTTGGGCTACCGTACAATGCAACCCGTGGTTGGACAATGCATAGCTACCAAGTGAAATGTGTCATACTAATATAGCGTTAGACTCCCATCTACACATTTTTGAATATGTTATTCGGGATTCCTGCTGCTAAAGATGAAGTGGCGGCGCCAATGCGAAAACTATGGCCTATTAAAGAGGATCAATGCCGATTAAAGAGATTCCGTTTTTTACATGAGCTGAGAAATAGGCAGCTGAAACGGGCGCATCCTCTGCAAATTAGAACAGAGACCCGTCCTCGGATGTGAAATATGTCACCGAAAATAAGCACGGATTGCTTGAACTGGACAGTATCTAATATTATCAGTATAAACAAATGAACTGGTTTATGGGATATGTTGTGTTTGAAGTTGCGGATAATAATTTGCATGCCTTGTAACGGGCCAGATTGATCGGAGAAAGAGACATCGTTGTATTAAAGAACATTGCTATTGCTGTCATGTTTTGAACGAACTGTCAATTCACTAAAGCGTAAGAATACACAAAATGCTACCTAGATCATTACTCTTTAAAAGAATTACATAGATACAATGTGGGGTATAGCATCAAATATCTTATGGAGGATAAGGGCAGTCTGGTATCCGGCCGAGTAATTTTGACATGAACGTAAGTAGCATTTTGGCAAGGAATAACTGAGCAGGATCGTGTACTTCAGCTAAATTGTGCACATAACTGATAGCCGACACGAATGTATAAGCTGTGGAGGGTGCATACTTGTGGAAATGCAAGAATGCTTTGAAGGAAACCAACTGTGCCGATGAGATGAGGAATATCTTACTGGCACGCTGACCAGTGTTATTGGGGAAATCTCTATGTACTTGTCATGTGCGTGCTTGTATACTTTCAAGGAAGATTCTGCAAGGTTCGCCGTCAGATGACCTCTGCTTCAAAGACACAGCAACAGACAGGGTATTGGGTGCGACGAGCGATTGAGCCAAGGGGCTAGAGACAGCACTTCCTGAAATTGTTAGCGCGAGAGTTTGTCAGGAATAAGATTGTTCCGAAATATGATCTCAAAAGAATGTCATTTCGAAGGCAGGCAATTATTAACTGACGCATTGATTTCATCTGCAATGAAAGATTGGTGATTGATTATTTCAACCACGGTCATACTATCACAAAGAAAGAGAACGTTATGATTTGCCAGTTTATGGTCCCAAATTTCCACGGCAAGCACTTCT
>JAVTVY010021429.1:0-90462 GCA_036873755.1 Hanleya hanleyi | reverse complement strand
CGATAGTTCAACCCCACACCCAGCCCATCAGAGGCCCCCTCACATAAGCTTCACTTTGATACCTCACTTGACCCCATTGGACCATTAGTGGCTCCCCTACATCCCAAAACGTCTATTTCCATACCCTTGGGCCACCGCGCATGCGCAGAATGCCGATAGTTCAACCCCACACCCAGCCATTAGATGCCCCTTCACGAATGCTTCACTTTGATACCTCACTCGACCCCATCGGACCATTTTATCTAGGGACTACTTTTTCTCCGCGGAAGCTTTTTTCCGAGACCGAATCACCGCCAAAACCACGGCCAAACCGCATCACCGCGCATGAATACATTTTTTTTTTTTTTTTTTTGCCGGAACTTTTTTTTTTTTTTGTCAACCGGTGAGTGGGTGGGTTCAAAATGGCGGCACCTTATTTTACACACACAACACCATAAGCCGCCATTTTGAACCCACCCACTCACCTACCAGGTCAATCAGTGCACGGGGTGAGTGGGTGGGTTCAAAATGGCGGACTTTCAGTGGTCGGGGGAAAATAAAAAGTGCCGCCATTTTGAACCCACCCACTCACATCAAACTCACGCATGCGCACCTCCCCAACCTCCCCCAATTGTGACGTCAAAACAGGTTCTGCGCATGCGCAGTGAGGCGCTAATTCGATGATTTACACCTTGTATACTACTGTCGTTCAAGAGATATCGCGGTAAAGTCGAATATGGACAGACAGACGGACAGATGACGCGAATGACGACAATACCCTTCGGTCAAACCTGGTCGAGGGGTAAAAACAGCGTACTCAAGCCATTGCTACATGATGAAGACGAACCGACTGAAATGGCTAAGGAATACATGTACTATATATTCTAGCGATGAAAAACACGTTGCGTCAAGAGAATTTTCATCTATTAATAATGTAAACTAGAAGATAATACATTACATTTTCATTTCGTCATATTCTGGTATGTTGTTGTTGTTCCTGCTGTAAACGCATGTATCGGACCCACTCCCCTTCCTCTTAGATACCTTACTAGTATCGGTATGTGATCTGTTCAACCACCATGAGAGGTCCTTCTGGATTTTACACGTGGTTTCCTATCGCAGCTTCTTTTATATACCGGTAGACACTTTCGACGCGAAGCTATCTATCTATCGATTGTTTCTAACACAATATTCAGTTGTATGAAACGAGAAGGCAACTATTCATACAAGTCTGGTTCGGCTCGAAATGGGTGAGGTTCCGGAAAATCACTCGCTTATAAATTCAGGAATTAGAGCTCATATTTATCAGTTTAGTTTTCATGGTAACTGTGCTGGTTTTATATCATATTCAGTTCAGAGAGATAAATTAAAAACCTGGTAATATTGAATTAAATTATGTGTATTTTATTTTTACGTGTAAGCTCTTCGGACTTGTGTTCCATGTTTGATGTAATCACCGAGTCTGATATGGTTACACCCCGTCTCAATGAAGTATGACCCGGTGGTGTCCTAGACGTTGTTAGCCTCAAAACTCTCTGCCAGTCTATCGCCTGTGTGATAACATAACACATGGAGAGGAATAAACCTACAAGAAAGTGACGCCTACACGTGTGTACTTCAGATGCTGAAGTGGCGGCGTGTTCAGGTGAAGAATGAACTCCAGTCATATGGAAATGAACAGGCTGTCAATCCAGAAGAGTAGCAGTGCGTTTTAAAGGTCCAATTGGCATTTGCACATCATTAAATCACGTAACATTTGACCCTGCGCATGCGCACACCAACGCTGGAACTCTGTTGCACAGAGTTAAAGGTCACTTCCCGTCACGTGATTTAATTAAACCTTTGATACGCATTCACTGAATTCAAGTCTGAACATATCAAGACAAATCGGATCTTGTCTGGAGATTTCTCCGTGACTTCATCAATTTGGTTGCAGAAAAGTTTCAACATGTTTTGGGAAACTTCTGATACGTCAGCATAGTGTATGTAGGGGCGATGAATGCGTTCGAAGCTATGTGGTATTAGAATATAGTATATGGATATAACCATGTATAATCCTTTTTCTCAGAATGTGAACATACAACATGGCGAGTGTGACGTCCCTCGGTCGTTTTTGAACAGCTTGTTCTCTGAAATTCTGATACGTCTTTACTTTGTGTGTGCTAGAGCGGGCGAATCCGGACAGGTCAAGGGAAATCCCATGGGAAAGTCCGATACGTCATCATTACATCGATGAAAAGTCCAGTGGGGAAAGTCTGTGTCTGTGATTGGTGAGTGGGGTGAACCACTAGGCAGAACCAGAAGAGCTAAAAGTTTTGAGAAAGCCTATAGGTTATCAAAGTGTGTGTAGGTTGGTAATGCGTTGGGAGCAATGTAAATGCGTTGGGACAGCGCGCTCGGGCGCTATCACCACCGTAGTTCTGGGTATAATGGACCTCAGCAGGTCTGTGTCGACCCGCAAATTATGGAGTGGTCACAGGGTCATATTGTTTGACTTTGACCGACGGGGCCATCGTGTGCAAGCGCAGTCACGGGATAGTAGAGAAAGCGCGGATAGGGTCGAATGGGCAATCGGGACTATCGTTCTGCAAAGTGTCTTGACCGCTGTTGGTCCGGTGATACGTGCATGCGCACTGAGAGAATGATAAAGTAAGGCCACGTTCCGAGACAGAGGGGAGCATTTGGTGAGATGTTGACCATACTTGATCCCAATGTGGCATGCATGGTGTTGTATTGAAGCTCTCGGTGTGTAGATAAGGACTGGTGTGGTTTAGCCGTGATACACGAATGCGCACCCGAAGAGTAGTAAAGGAAGGGCATTATCAGGTGCGCGCACACGCATGGTGAGGTTTGTATGACCTTGGGCCAAGAGTGTATAATGTGAATAGTCCGGCCACATCAAGCATCCCCAATGGACGCATCTCTGTGATATTACAGGTAACATGAATGTGACATCATCAGTAACAGAGAAAGCGCAGACACGCACTCGGGTACGCACTCGGATGCGCACTCGGGACTAAGCGCTTAACTTCAACCCTATAATAAATGACACCGCTTTCTTGGGACTGTAATCACTTATTGCAAGTTCTCGAGATACAATTTCACTTAGAACCACGAATCCAGATTATACAAAGGAGTGTATTGACTTAGTGAAGTAGTTGGGATCTGCAAAGTTATGACCTGTACGAATATTGCCAGAAAACGCCGAAACATGCCGTGTGTGAGATCCAGGACAGCTCTCCCCAGGAACCTAGCACCGCCCGAGGAGGAGGACTTCGCCACGGATCCTGACAAGCCGCCCAGTGAGGCTTTACTGCAACAGCATGCTGTGAGCGCTATGTACCAACGTCACTGGCACACACTCCGTTTATTGTTTTTTTTCATGTTAACCAACACCATCAGCCCACCAGGCCGATATTGTTTTTAACGACCAAGCCACGGCCTTCCGGTTGAATCTTTTCGATTGCTACAATCGGGCATATCATCGTACCATTCAGAGAGCCCCATCAATGTCCCCAAGCGCAGGCAATCCCAAGCTCAAGCTGTGTTGTACGGCACCATACCTCAACGTCTACTGAAGTATGCCTTCCAGCGAGGAGAGCACGTGCGGATCAGTAAAGTCAAGGGCAATTTTGGAAAGAATCATCGCCCAACCAGAGGGACGAGACCTTTGTGATCGAACGACGTACCTCGTCCCCCGTGGGTGTATGAATTGGAAGATCATCAAGGGGAGCCATTGGGACGCCGAGGCAAGACGGTGCGCCTCGTTCAATTCGTCCAGGTAGTTCAGGTAAAAGGGATATAAAACACAGGTCCAACCGAATTGAGTTCAGTCTTCTTCAGATATGGATAAAGTGCGACTACCACTGAAACTTCGAACTCAAGAGGGCGAGTGATTGATGCGATAATTATCTAAGCCCTTAGGTGTGTTGTATGGGGGTGTTTTTTACGACATGGTGACCCCCACACTTCATCTCAACCACTCAGCCTCGGACGGCTGGTCAGGCGACAGTGTTGAACGGCACGACAAGAAGCATCACCCTGACATTCAGCGACTCGGTTACGATCTGATGGAGCACTAGTGCCACATCTATCATCAGAACCAACCGGGTTCAGACGCTCCCAATCTCTCATTCTCAGCCACAAAAGCTAGTATGACATGCCAACAGCTTGATTACCCGATCCGTCGCCCGGGTCGTTCAGGGAATGAGAGACGGCGTGTACGATGATGCACAGCGTCACCTTTGTGGAAGAGCTTCCCAGCCTGGCGGACTTGGCACCGGATACATTTGCCCCACGTTGATGACGTGAAACCGATGCCCCGGTGACCCACCTCTTCACAAAAGGCAGTAAGTTATCAGGGAAATTGGTCGTATGCGATGCAGTTCACTGTTTTGGGTAATGGTTGTACGAACGTCGCTTCCAGTCGAACGTTGCCTTGTCTTAACAGGTGAAAGGTGGTATTCTGAGACGTAAGAGGAGTCGAGGTTGAATACCTTTTGGATAATCGGTCAATGAGATACCATTGTTAGAGTCATCCCCCAATCGTTCTATGCTGTCGACCAAGCTCAAATAAACCGAGGTGCACAGGTTTTAATTGCCTGTGTTGTTCTGCGTTTTCAGTATATGACCCGTAGTCGTTACTCCATCTATATTTAGCGAGAAATTGGTAAGTTTGAAGTATTAAAAGTATAGGGGGTTCTTTTTGTAATCCCCCGTTACTGATTTGGAGGATGCGAATCCTATCACCAGCCTGTTGAAATGAACGGACTGAAACATATTATCCCAGCGGAAGAGCGTCTGTCCGGCGGCTAGAGAAGCCACCTAGGTGTCTGTTCTGATGTACGGATATCTGGCCGTGGTATGTTCTAGGGCTTTAGAGTTTCCCAGTATCACAGCCGGGATTACACGAACTTTCAGGGCTTTCGAGTAGATGTCATCTATTACGAGTTTATGCGAAGGCTTCCCTTCGATCGTCATGATAATCAACTGAGATCAAATACAGATATAAGTACTCATGGACGTTGTTCAGCATTGACCGTTACTGTCGAAACACGTCTCACATGAAGCGTACTTCCATCTCAAACAAATCACTTTCCCCAGTAGTGGCGTATCGCTCCGCCAATCCGATATTCCCCCTTTTTGAGGCTCATCGCTGCCCAGATCAGAACCCGAATCGTGCGTGTACAATTGCAAGGCTAGCTGGGTAGTTTTAGCGTCTCTTCCAAAATTGAGTATCGTCTGAATGTAAGCTTTATAGGGATAACTGTTGTTCATGAGCGTCATGAGCTTGGCCTACATGGAGACTTGTGATCACATGCCTTGAAGGAGTAAATTGAACGGGCCGCAGTTTTCGTCCTTAGCCAGGGGGTTGCATTGCTGTGGAAAATTTTAGCCTAGACGTTGATTCTGCATGATTTCAGGTTCATATAGTCCGATCGTTGAACCAGTGTCAGGGATTCAACTAAAGCGTCATCAGAAAACTATGGAGACAGTCGAACATCCTCAAAATTGCGGCTTTCAACCGCCGTTTATGTGGGTGGTATTGCGTAAATGGAAAATTCACTGGGCTGTCCTTCGTGAAGGCCTTTCTTTGTGATGTGGAGCTCTATGTTATAGCCTGAAGATTGTCCGTATCCTTCGTTTAATACGGGTAGAGTGACGGACGAGGCAGGACGCTTCCTATTTATTGTCTCTGGACTTCAAAGTTGGCCTGTTCGACAGTCTGCTGAGCCGGATCTGTCAGCTGAATAGTCATGGAGCCTTCTTGTCAGGGATGTCTCTAGAATGGGGTAAATAGGGATAATAGAAGACGTGCTTTTTAATCCACGGAATCCTCTTTCTGTCTGTCCTCCACTCAAAGTTTCTCAAATTTGGCGATACATATCGCATGCTGATAGCAAAATACGAACGTAGCGTGCAAGATCTATGGCGCTACGTTTCGTAACTTGTGTCTAATTCCGCTTAACCCGGGGCTAGGGGCCGTATGAACCCATGTACTTTAAGATCCTCATGGTAATCATATGAACAGTCACAATCAAAGCGTGACTGAGATACATCATTCTTTAGATGACGACTTTACAACGAATATTATGGATTAAGAATACTGATCAGCGATACGGATTTGATATTTTTGGAACATCATGATGTCTTGCCGGCATCATTGAAAACTGTTGACCGCTTCTCTCTTGCAGGAAACAAGCCTATGTTTATGTATACTATGATTGTCTTTTTGAATTTGGTGCTAATACTGTTATGTGGAAAATGGAATAGGTCTTTGGATTATGGACGCGGATATTCTCTAATGGACGACGGCTGGATTATGAATGACGGACTAGACGCTTGTAATCTTCACACATGTTGATGGATTGAAGTTACATTTGGCCTCGTTCTGACAAAATCAGATCCACATTTCACATCCGGGATGTAGCGCGGACTCCCGTGCATCGTTGTGTTACATGAAGGGATACAATCAGAGGTTCCATGAGAAAGGCAGCAGGTTCGCCTTGCTCGTCCTTCACACAGATTTCGAAATGTCGCTCAAAATAATTGAGAGGTATGGTTTCTATATGCTGTGAATCATCCTGCCAGTCAAGTGAGTTCGCGCATTAAATAATGTCTGCTGCAGGACTGTTGGATAACGCATGTCCTTTGATGATAGATTTGTCCTTCCTAAAATAACGTATGTTTCCTATATTTGCAAACTCTGGAACGTGCAGTGATGTGCAAAGTGTGGTGTCGGGTATAGTTGTTATAATGCTGACGGGGTCTTTCAGGACCTACGGTCGGGTAGGGTTCAGGGGCACAGGTTGCAGTCTGCACAACCGTTACTATAAGCAACATCATAATGAGCAAAATAACCATAATAGAGGCCTCCTTCACAAGAACGCGTTCTTTTCGCATGGATCTATTCTTGTAACAATCTAGTTATGAGTTGGAAGAACCACAGGTTGACTATTCATAAAGTCGTAGGGGAAAGCAGTTGTAGGGGAAGGCAGTTATTTGTATATCGTTGTGAGTATCTGTGTATAATTATGAACTAGAAGTTTTTCTTTGTAACATCACTGGGGATCCTGCGCGTCGTACTACATATTATGTAAGAGCAGCCTGAAATTTTAAACTAATATTCAGGGTTATTATATAAGTAATCTTTGCTCGTTCTGTCCATTACTGCTCTACTAAGGGTTCGCACAGGGGTCCTCACCTCCACAGTCTCCATCGCCTGGGCAATGCGTTGGCGGGTGTTACCACCGACGACATCACATCCGTCTTGCACATTCTGACCATGGACCACATCACGCCTCATGAAACTCTTCGTAATAGGTATTAACTCTAACCGATCCGGGATATCACGGCATCCGCAACAGTTCTCGTAACTGTCCCAAGCACAGCTAACTAATCCTGCTTCACAACTGTTTCTTGCACTCAGGATTCACTTGTCACAACAGACTTCACAGCAGTCGCCGCCCCAGACGACTTAGCCACAGCCGCGTACGATTCACTCCCTCGCGCTGGTTGGACACCGCCACTCTAAGGATTACACTTACCAATACTTACGATGGTGAGAGTAACACTTATCACAGTTGATGTATGGGCACGATTTACGGCTGTGGCCTATTTCTAGCCTATTTCTAGCATTTGGACAGCTTGGCGCATTACCAACAACAGAAATAAGAGCAGAGTTGCATCCGATCATATTCTCTTACGTGATAGCGTCACGACTATCAAGGTGACACCAAGACTTTGTAGTTTTGTGACGGGTGAACGTGGTGAAAAATGAAACACTTGGTCGGCTCGGGCCTTCTTCTATCTAAAGGTCACATGGTTCATCGTTTTTCATCAGATGATTTGACAGAGCTATTACATCCTCGCTCTTAAATATGTAATAGTTATCGCCTGAGACAGAGGGGTTCATGCAGAATGAACACTCACACCAGTCCGATTTGAATACCGAGGTCGCAATTCTGCATGTTACCCCGATGTCGAAGGCGATAAATAACTTACACAATGGCCGTATTGTGTAACACATCATGGTTGTTTCAGGACAAACAACACATTTGCATACGAAACATAACTTTCACAACCCGTTTGATTGGTCCGTAACTCTCACGTTATCGTTACAAAGATTTGTAACAAAAACATATATGTAATTGATATATATACGTGTCACAATCTACATTACGTGAAACGCATATGAAGCAAAATATGCAGACATACAAATTACATATCCCTATGTCCATACGCATGATCTCATACTAGGCCTATAATTAAGGGAATGTCTGACAGAAATTCACGTTTACCGGTACACATTTGACTTGTACCCACACATATACGTACGGCAGAAAATTTATGCGTTACGACATACAGACGCGTCATATTTTGACTGCTTAGTCTGCAATCAACGCTCAGCAGGCGAAAACCAAAGATTTGACCTATGTTTGAGGCAGTCGCTGTTTTAATGTGTGTATATCAGAAGGCATATAGTGTAACGCTCACAAAAAGACTGGATTCAGAGAAACTACAGCAAGAATGCACAACCGCGGCGACGCTGGTGTCACTCGACAAGAAGGTATGTGACTGGCAGCAAAATAAACCAGTGTGAAATTTATATGGCGTATTTCCATGCAGATCCTATAACGATAGCTTGTCACTCCAATAACGGAAAGTAATTCTGTATTTGACTGACATTTATCAAAGCTGACTTGTGATTTAGTGGTGCTCAATTGAGCCATCTTCGCATATCCAAGTCGAACACTACACGTGACGGAACGCTAGTGTAGCATTTAAAGATGAAGATGAATTGAGCTTGTGTTTCTCGGAATTTCACTTGAAAGTTCGATATCAAAAGGCTTTTGTATCATTTTCATACGAGTTATCTCCCGTCGCACACTTCAACGGACATTGTTCGTTCTTTCAATAATTAATCTTAAAATGTTTGATAAATCACTTGAACACCGGGTACGGGTTAATAAATTACTTTAACACTCACTCACTTATTTCTACATGAACACCTGCTAATTCCTGAAGGCGACCAGGCGATTCACGCAGACGAATGCCCATGCCAGACAAAGAAGTCAGTGTGGCTCTTGAAACCAGGGAGGTGTTCATGTCAAATATTATCCCGGATTTGATCAGTATGAACACCCGGTTCTTGCTACTTGAACACCGGGGCACAAGTGAAACCCATTGTGCGCCGGGTCATTACCGCAAAAGAAAAACCCCGGTTACACAATAGAGTCAGTGTGTAATTTATCTTATACCGCTAATCCAGTACTAGGTGCCGTGTGGTCATGCCATTCAATATATCCAGATGAATAGCTTCAACAAAAGTGCGGTTGGAAGACAAATCATTACAGTGATCACTTTTTAGTCGTTATGATATTTTTAGAAAGATGCAGTCAATACATTTGCCTGGAAAATCATGACTTTTTATCCGTACGCCGGCATCTATTTTAATCACCCTTGTTATGTTGCATTTAATTGAAACAATGATCTGGAGCGTCAAGTGTATCGATATCCTCCACTTTCCCACCCTCATCAAAAATCTCCTCAACGGACAATAGGCTAACAAATCCGGCAACCGGTGCACGAAATCTTCAAACTGCAGATGTGAATACATGGTGAACTTAACCAAAAACATTTCACAGTTCAGCCAACCGCACAACATCGGCCTTGATACCACGCGACACAAATGTCATCGATCATTCCCGTGTAGACTCCGTATGACCCAAGATTCTAAAGTCATTCATTTGACAGGAATGGTGGGATAGAAGAGTTTCGGATATAGTCACACTTAAGACCGCAAAGGCTGCAACCCACACCACATACGTTAACCATTCCAAGTCGATTGCCATAGTACCCGACACGCCATATACCGCTGAATCAGCAAAGGAAAGTTAAATGGCAAAACGTAAATGAATCTCATATGTAGATGATGAATACAAATGAGCACTGCAATAATGAACGAGAAAGCCAATGAGAACGAGAAAACCAATGTTTAATGGCACCGGTCAGGTATGCAAAAGTCAAATTCACAGGGATGAGACTTATCGCGACGAATACAGGACCACAATTTCACACAAAATTTGACAACACGTTCATTCAACAACAGTACAAAAATCCAGGTGTAAATCCTGAAGGGCCCTCGACAACAGGATTGAAAGAAAGTTTGTATGGAGTTTTTAACATTTTTGGTTTATCGCTATGAGTGCTTGGAAGACAAATATCTCTTTCCTTGAGAAATGTAAGGTGGATTGTTTTAACAACCTTGCCCTTGGTTAGTTGCAGCCAGTAATTGAATATTGTAGGTCAATATTTTCGCGCTTTGAACACTCAACGTATTGGTCCAGTACAGTAAGCACTATTTTCTGGTCAGCATTAAGAATGACATCTGTACCAATTTCTGGAAGCTCATCAAAAGCAACAGAGATGACATCATCGTGCCTCTGACAAACAATAACGGTGGCACAGGCAGCGTAAAGGAGAACTGCTTGCCAACACCTTATTAAAATCCAACACCTATCTGGATGAATTCGACAAGAAATTTGAATCGAGAGTTAAAACTGCTGCAGACCAACTCCGGCGCACGGGAGAAGCCAGGCCTAATGAGGCACTGGACATCATTACCATGGAGGAAACGGGAGGAGGCAATTGAGTCCTCAAGTTCAGGTAAAGCTCCAGGATCGGACAACTACCTCGTGATAGAATGTCGTTGCCAGCTAAACAATTCCTGCTAACTATTTATAGGAAGTTCTGGAGTGATGTAGTAGTACCCCTAGCCTGGGTCAGAGATAAATGTGAATTTCCTAAAGTAGTCCATGTGCTAGACCACTTACTGATACCATCTTGAGGGGCAAAACGTCATGGTGATTTTCATATTAGATTATATATGTAGAGTACAAAAAATCATCATGCTGGCCATGTCCGGTCGGTAGCTTAGTGGCACAAAGTGGGTCAATCCAAGATGGCGGCAAATAGTTGCTATAATCCACAAGCTGCTATATGTAATCGACCTAATTTTCACTGATGATTTTCAAATTGAACATATTGGTGTGTCTCAATTGTTTTGCAATTTTACTCATATTCCTCCTTTGGAGATCCCATTTGCAGATAAAAGTTACTTCCCCTTGATCCACCAGGTGGCGCTGTCCGCACATGCGTACTCGAGCTCGTTCTCTTTTTCCCTCTGCAACACGCGACATGTTGTGACAAGGTCGCAGCGTGAGGAGAGGTCGGGATGGGCACATTTATATGATAGCAGGTTTGATTTGATAAAAAATATTGAACATTGTTTATAAATGTCTTATATTTGTGGCTCAAATCTACACCTGCTGTCACTGATGCCAGACTCCCAACAGTGGTGGTTGATATGCCGAACTTGTAGTTCCCGGCTCAAGATGCAGCGTAAGTCACCTGTGATGATATAGTTCTGGTAACCTGAAAATACTCTTAGAGATTTTCCCTGTCATGAGAGAAGCGTAGGGATGTCAAAGAGCAAGCAATAAGACGGCAAAGAAGGGGGGTATGTAAATACCGAACCCAGGCCGACTACTGGGAAACCAGTAGGTCATGTTGTTGTAGCCGTCTTGACCGCTCTGTTAAATCCCTTCGCCTCTGGCATGGCTGTCAGTGATACTTACCTCAGGCTTGGGACTTGCTTGTTGGTCTTGACTGTGGTGTTGTTCGCCCCCCCCCCCTTTTTTACGAGAGGGCTAGTGGACTATGTGCTGGGCTGCTACTGCAGGTCCCAGTGATGGCACCCTGTCAGACTGGACGAGACGTCTCGTAAATAGAAAGTGGTAAAAGTCGAGTTGGCTGTGCCTGCGCAGGACTGGACTATATCATCTGACGATAGGTTCCTCCACAGGTGCCAGGAAATCGTGCTAACATACTGATGCTAGTAGAGAAGGGGCATCCATTGCAAGTTGATACGCCTCCTGAATCATCTTCAGCCAGGGTGCTATCATATACTTGGTAACATCGGATGTCACCGTCCAGTATAGTGATTATACATAATAAGCGTCTGAACCCCCTTGCTGGATCTGTGCAAAGTAGATAATGGCGGATGGCTCTACTGGATAGAGAAGGAGCTCATCTTCCAATCCGTTTGCGAAGTCCGAAAGTGCCGGAATCGAGTATAGGTGTTGTTCACAAAGGCCAAAACGAGTAGGCTCATTCCTCGTATGAATTCCGGGACCGGGCGGAAAAATGTTCTGGACCAACCCTCCCCTCCGGTGTGAGACTTTCTCTCCAAAGCGTGCCGTTCAGATATCCCTGTTCCTAAGGTGAAGACCGTAAGGAAGGCTGTAAGATAGTATTTTCACTGGACTTGACTGTAGAAAGTTCCGAGTGAAAACCTAAATAACGCTCTCAGGACGACTGCAAAGGTTCCACCTGTTTGAGTTCGTCGAGGTTGTAATGCGATAGCTCGGAGTAGTGCAGAAATGCTGCCGGTCTGGCAGATGTCCACCCTCGCCGACAAGCGTAACACCTTGGCTAGGGTTGATCTGTATTTTTCGATGGCTGTAGCTGATGTTCACACTCGTGGACGGGCGTAACACCTTGACTAGGGTTGATCTGTAAACTTCACTTGTACTGATCTGAAACTTCTTTCCAGATGTAGATGGAGAAGAAGTCTGTTACTACCGAAGTAGAGGCAGCAACAGGATGGATTCCTCGAGACCGGCACTTGAAATAAGACCACTTCGACTGGTACAGTTGAGGTGTGGAACATTGGTTAGCTGATATCGTAGTTTCCGCAACTGTTCCGCAGTCATGCGGTGTGATCTTTAGAGGAACTTCCTGTATCATGGCGATTGACAGGAAGGCATAGGCCAGAGAGTAGTCCCACTTGATCAATGAGGCGTTGCAGATCTATGATGAAGCTAACGAAGAGTTGTAGTTCTGCCTTGGCTCTTGTCGCAAACAGGTCTCTCAGAGGTTATCCCCAAAGATGGAAATCTGTTGGAATACCTCTTTGTGGGGCGCCACTTCGTCTGGATGATCTTGTCTGGACGGGATAAGTTATCTTCGATGATGGGATAGGCTGTCCGCTGTCCGTCGTCCTGGTGTGTGGCGGCCCGTCTTTGGCATTGTGGGTTGTGTCCAGTGGAGTAAGATTCTGGTTTCCTGGAATTCTAGCCACGATCCGGACCCCCTTCCCCCTCTTTGCTTGTGTGAAAGATGACTATCGAGTTGTCAAAGTTCACGAGACGATCCCTAGAGTTGAGTGTTCCGGTGTCCATGCGTGGAACCCGTCGTGTGGACGGCAGTGTCCCGGTGTCCAAGCGTGGGACCCGTCGTGTGGACGGGCGACCGAAACCGACGAGTTGATGGCTTGCTCCAGAGGTACGGCTGACGGAGGGACTGTAGTGGCTGTATCTGTAAATGACCACATTGTGTGATGTCTTGATCAATGATCAATGAGGCGTTGCAGATCTATGATGAAGCTGACGAAGAGTTGTAGTTCTGCCTTGGCTCTTGTCGCAAACAGGTCTCTCAGAGGTTATCCCCAACGATGGAAATCTGTAAATGACCACATTGCGTGATGTCTTGTACTGATGTCAGCAGTCCCAGTAAATTCCTGCAAATGCACCAAAGTTTGCAAGCTACCTGATTGTCAATGCCTGGCAAATGGCCTGAAATGCACGGTCACATGTAAGTTACAGACCTGTGACAACATGGCTGATGAGGACTTCCAACAAGATCAGGATGATGATACGTCTGACGATGACGATTGTGATGACAACCAAGATTAGTTGTACAGTGAACTACAATGACTCGTGCGAACTGTTCATTTTGTAGCTACTTGATGAAGATGAAAGATTCATTGCAGAACTGCTTGTTTCCCTCTTAATTATATCATGCTCGATTTGGAGGATACCAAACATGTGTAGGGTGGTATGCGGGGAAGGTGGTTGGGGGGAGGGGGTTGAAGGGATTTTATTCTGCCAAATATTCAGTGATTACACATGATGTTACTATCCAAACTATATATTTCGGTCGAGCTCTACCAAATAATGTCAAGAAATCCAAGATGGCCCTCATGATGGAATCACGATGGCATCACGATCTTGGAAGGTAATTATGGTCTTTAATTTGGTTTTTATTTTCATATTTCTTCCTAAAGAACTGCAAAAACTAATAAAAATGATAGATACTACTCAGCTTTGGCAAAATAAATTACTTTCGTGAGCTTACAGCCAAAATAACTTGGGCAAAAGATGGACTTATTAAGTTCACAAATGTGATTTTCTGGGGATACCATGCAGCCGCCATTTTGAATTTTTCCATGAACATTTGCGCCTAGAATACTGCAATTAGGCTAAACATGGCCTAAACTATTCAATCAGGCATAAACTATTCAGTCAGGAAGTTTCAGCTTGCTAGCGGTCTTCTATACCGAAATAGCTTGGAAACTTTTAAAAAGTGCCCATGATTTCCCGCCTTGGTCAGGTAGGGTTACCGTTCATTGGTTGCCATATTATTCAGACTATGTTGCCACACCATACAGCACATGATCTGCTTCACTATATTAGACCAGCCATTGTGTAAAATTGCACTGGAATTGAACAGAAAGAAAGACCTGTAGCTTGACCAAGAGATCTTTCTTTGATCCTCTTGGCTTTTCGTAGCTTTTGAGACGCCATCTTGGATTGACCCACTTTTGGATACTTAGCTACCACTCTAACATGACCAGCAGGGTTTTTTGTCACCTACAGGTATCACGTGATAAGAAAAACATCATGAACCTTTGCGCCTCAAGATGGTACCAATAAGTCAAATTTCGGGTCCCAGCTCATGAAGTAAAGAAGGCAAGACAGATTATCACAGCCCCTCTTCATATCAACCCAACTGTCTCACGAGCGTCCTTTGCAAAATTATGGAGAGAATGTTCACCACGTAAGGTTAGATGCCATGGTAGACCAAGGCATAATCGACAAGGAACAACAGGGATTCAGGAAAGAGCACTCATCGACCACAGACTTGCCCAGAGCATCTTCAACAGTTCACAATGGCTGTCTTCATTGATTACAAGAAATCATACGATAATTTCTGGAGGGACGGACTGATTATCAAGCTGAACAACTGTGCTATCGCCGGCTGGGCCTGGAAGTGGATAGACGGGTTTCTGTGTCGGCGCTCCGCCAGCATCTTCAATAATGTTCTTGAGGGTGACTGGTCGGTCAGTCCAGTATACCTCCACATGGAACTGTCACTTCTCCACTACTCTTTAACCATTACGTAATAAACATCTTCCAATACACAAAGCCAATAAGTCTAATTTCGCCAATGCCGAAGACCGAAAACCATGCACGATTGCGATGGCTTTTTACTGGTCTAAACTGGTTTAGAACAGTTTGATCGCCGGTTGGCGCTATATTAAAGCAAGTATTCTATCGATCAAGTGGAAACTACTTTTGTCGACATCCCTTTTTGTCCTCCGCCACGAAGTGGTGAGAGGACTTGGAAATGCTAGCCGTCAGTCCTTCCAGCCCACATCTTGTGAACGCGATATCGAGAGAACAATTCGACTTCCAAACTTCAGAAGGTTCTTCACATCGACGGCCATTGGTATTGCTTTTCACTGAGGTACGTAATCCAAGATGGCTGCATTGACCATATTGGATTCTGTCCGTCCCACATCTTGTGAACGCGATATCTCAAGAACAATCGACCAATCGACTTCAGGCTTGAGAAGGAGCTTCACATCAGTTAGACGGCCATTGGTATTGATTGTCACTAAGGTACCTAAATCCGAGACGACTGCCATTGACCATATTGGATTCCGTCCGTCCCGCATCTTGTGAATGCGATATCTTGAGAACAATTTGATCAATCGACTTCAAGCTCAAGAAGGTGCTTCACATCAGTTGAACGGCCATTAGTATTGATTTTCACTGAGGTTTGTTATCCAGGATGGCTGCCATTGACCACCTTTCTAAGATGGCTGCCCTTGACCATCTTGGATTTTGTCCGTCCTGCATCTTGTGAATGCAGTATCATGAGAACAATTTGCCCTATCGACTTCAAACTTGAGAAGGTGCTTCACATCAGACGGCCATTGGTATTGATTTTCATTGACGTAGTATGTAATCCAAGATGGCTGCCATTGACCATCTTGGATTTCACTCACCCATATTGTGCCCGTGTAGTGAACGTGATATCTTGAGATCTATTCCAACCATCGATTTATAAACCTCACCATCCACAAATCCATATACATCTAGACTTACATTTCAGTGTTACACTATCCATTACTGCTTCCCAAACCTCAACTTGTCTCAACTGTTGCAGATAAATGTCTCTTTCCAAATACACATATCCACTTTCCATGTTATGTTCAAGGAGATATTGGAAACATATGCTGTATGCTCTCAAACAGGCTGCTTGGTGGAGGACCTACTAGCTGCTCAGCTTGTTGTGAAGGAAATTGGCCTTTTCCGAGTGTATGAAAATGGACAAACTTGAAGTTAATCAGGGGAGATAGCTGCCCTATTGCTGGTTATTGGTCATCTCTCTGGGACATTCATTTCCCGACGTTTGGCTCCCCACTTCCTTTCACACATGGGACCGCACGGGTGCCGTCTTATTTCGTTTTAAAAAACGGCCCCCATGGAAGCCCCAGTTAGAGAAGGATGGCCATGGAAGGAAAGGCGTAAGCAACCATTCCCGAACAATCCTGTGATAGAGCATCCACTGCCACTGCCAATGGATTGGTGACCGGAGACATTTTCAGTGGCAGTTGGTTGTTCAACCGCGTGGCAAACAAATCTGTCTGGGGAGTTTCCCAAATTTGAGATGTCCGGGTGTAATTGCCACTCAGTCGAGATCACCTGATTCTTCTGAGAAAAGGCATCGGCTAAGGTGTTCAGATGTCCCGGTATGTGTCTGGCACGAATGATCACGTTGTTCTGCCAACACAACTGAAGTAGGATCTCGGTTTGTTCCAGTAGAAGAAACGACCGAGTTCCTCCCTGCTTGTCTATGTAAGCCCCGACCGTCAAGTTGTTGGTGGCAACCAACAGTGTTTCACCCCGGAGTTCCCCGATCCATGTCTGAACAGCACGAATAACTGTCATGAGATCCAAGATATTGATATGGGAGCAAGCCTCCGTTGGAGTCCACAAGCCGGATATCGACTTGAAGTTGAGATGGGCCCCTAACCCTCCATCGAAGCATCCGTAAACATGTGGCATGTTGGATGGAAAGGAAGGAGGGTCACAACCTGCATCACGTTGAGGGGGTCTAACCACTAACGAAGATGAAGTTTGACATCCCATGTGACAGGAATCATTGGATTGAAATACCCGATGACCCAATGATGGTTTAGATACCTCATCAAGTGTCTCAGCTGCAGTCGACCTCTTGGAGTGACGTTCTGAGTGAAGTCAAGAGGCCGATCAGTGATTCAAAGTTGAGGGTCGACTGGTGAGAGAATCAGATGAACAAAAAAATTTGTTACGTGATCTTTCGCCAGCAATCCACTGGGAGACGTGCCAAGGCCAGATTGGTGTCGTAGGATCCCCCAGAAAGGTATGCTGTTGGGCCGGTGTTAGCTCCAATTTGACCTCGTGTGGGAAATAACCCAAACATTCGAGGCTGTGCCATACGAACATCAGTGAGTGAGTGAATAGAATTTAACGTCGCTTTCAACAATATTTCGGCTATATCACGACGAACCAACTAAGCACCATCCAGCCCAGTTGTGTTCCTGCTACTTCAAAGAAGAAATGTCATACGAACATCATATCGTGACGGAGTTGGCCCCTGCACATGGAACAGATCAAAGAATCGTCTAGGTAGAAGTGATACTTGATTCCACGGTTGTGCAGAAAGGCCACCACCGGATGGAACACTCTGGTGAATACCCAAGGGGAAGTGGATAACCCGAACGGAAGAACCTCATTTGAAACCGGTGAGAATTGACCTGAAATCCGAGGAAATCCAATGAGGTCACCCACTCTCCCTTGCTCAGAGCATTCCTGATTGAACAGAAAGACTACATGCGGAAATGTGGTGGCCGCTGTAAGAAGTCTTTGTTCAATGTGCGCAGGTTGATGACCATGCGCATCCCCGGTGTATCTCTTTTGGGTACAAAAAACCACAGGAGAATAGAACCCCAGAGTCCGATCCGACGATAGGAGTTCTCGGACTGCTCCCTTCTGAATTAACATTCCAGAAGGTGCTCTCTGCGAATAGGTATACGAGAGGTCTTTGAAGCAACAGTTAAGGGAGGATCCGGACTGAATTCCAGGCGGCACCATATCGTGGAATACGTATGACCGCTGAATCCATTCCGGGATACTGCCAGTTCCGCCAAAACTCCTGTAGTCTTCCCCCTACCAGAAGAAAGGAGTTTGGCGGAACCGGGAAGCGAGGCACTTCGTGGTTCCGCATGTTTTGAGATTCACAAGATGGCTCGAAGCATCACCGTCGCGACTGTTCCTTCCAGAACCCAAACCAGATTTGCCTTTGCGTTTCTGGTTCTGGGCTTTCTGCTGTTGATTACCTGAAGCCTTAGGAGTCTGACCTGAACCAGGGGCTGACGACAACATGGGAATCTTATAAGGCAAACCGGAAGAACCCTTAGGTCTCTTACTGGGAACAGAAGTACCTGCTCTTATTTCGCTGTCAGTCTTGGCCTTAGCCATCTGATCAGCAAGAGACGGTAACACCACATTAAACAGCAGAGATGATGCTGGTGATTGCTCCTTCATGGTTCTTATGACCGCATCGGGAGTATAGCGCATCATGGCTGGAAAGTAGGCCAACCTTCTTAGGTGCACCAGCATCGCAGTATTATATGCTGACAGAGTTCATTGATCTGCATTACAGGGGCGTCGGAAGCAAATTCAAAGTGGTACGGCCACTATCATAGCACTTTAGGCGAGGGTCCAGGGGCCGCCTAGGCCCCGGAAGCTCCTGGGGTCTAGATCGCCGGAGACGCGTTCTGAGCGATTTCTGGCGAATAAAATCACTCTGTAATGAAGTGTATTTTTAGTTCTTTCCTAGTCATTTTACAATGAAAACGCAATCGGTGGTGGTTTTCTGCGAAGCTGAATTACAATAAATTATGTGTAAAGTACCGTAACCTAGACACAATGTGTAGACGTAACCGATATAATTTTTATCATGAATTCCACGAATTCTGTAACCAAAATGTAATTCCGTCACATAGTTCAAAATCTCGATTATGTCATTCCTGGACAATTTTGCCCATGTTGTTGACCAGTCATTATCGCTATTTCATATTCAATCGAGTATACGTGCATTGCCGGATACATGACAACAGAATTTACGTGTTTGGGTCTGTCCTCAGAATATTTTAGACCGGATAAAATCGAAACTTGTAAAACAGGAAAAATCGCAACTCCCCACATTTATCAATTTAAAACTTTACTCGACGGAAATCAGATATAATGTAGCCCAGGCGCTCAGGATTCGAATAAAACATCACCTGAAATGAGAAGCATTCGAGTTTTGATGAAATATATATGTACCTCACACGTCTTCATAAGGAGGTTACTTCACTGTAATTCCGTCACGCGGTATTCGAATGTCACGTGACCAGGTAGAAAACAATTGTATTTCCCTTTTTTCTCTCATCCTCATCCTTCTTAGTAATAGGGTTAGGAAAATGATATTGCAAAATCGATATTACCATGGACAAGTAATAACAAGGGTTCAGAAGAACTGAAAACATGGGTATCTTGTAATTCCGTTACGCTGGAATTCATGTTATGGACAATGGGGTGTTGATAAATTCATTACAGAAGTAACGCCATCTACATTCATGAATTAGCTAGCTATGCTTCTGCAATAATAAAGCTGGCGCTCATAGTTTTTAACAGAAAGCTACTAACAATAAATTATTTCATGGACTAGGGACGCAAAAAAAATATGAGAAACCCCCTCTACCCCGTTCGTTGTTACAGCTAGTTGCAGGGAATTACTTGGAGAACGAAATACTTCCGGCAGAATTAGTGTAGGGGGGGGGAGCTAAAGCTCTAACTAGGCCCCTCGCCCCTCTTCCCATTTCCAACACTCCGCTGGGCCTGCGAGAGAGCGAAGGACCAATTCGCAAAGGGCCAATTCGCGAAGGAGCAAAGCGAGCAGGAGAGTCTGAGAGGGTGGTACCCCCTTGTGTTTTCAGGTGATAAAGCATGAAAAGAGTATAAGGCGCTGTTGAGCCCCTGTTTTAACCATAGCTCGTTAGGCCGTATATTGTTTGAAATACGGACCTGTAAAGGTAGCATGCAGCCAGAAACAACCTAGCGTGTAGGCAGACAAGCGAACAACGGAATTCGTATGAAGAAAATCAACTTCTTGTTTCGTTGATATAAACAAAACATTCCGTGCACGATCGAAGTTGTTCCAAGAAGCCTGCTCTCTGGACCGTTCAGTGTTATTCAACTTGGAAGCTATATCAAAACTGCTTGCAGTTCTATTTTCTTTTCTTTTTTCTTTCTTTCTTCGTATTTTTTTATTTTTTGCGCAAAAGTGCCGTATCGCTTCCGACGCCCTTCTACCCCCTTGTGTTTTCAGGTGATACAACATGAAAAGAGTATAAGGCGCTGTTGAGCTCCTGTTTTAACCATAGCTCGTTAGGACGTATATCGTTTGAAATACAAGGTTGTGTACGGACCTGTAAAGGTAGCATGCAGCCAGAAACAACCTAGCGTGTAGGCATATGACAAGCGAACAACGGAATTCGTATGAAGAAAATTAATTTCTTGTTTCGTTGATATAAACACAAAACTTTCCGTGCACGATCGAAATTGTTCCAAGAGGGTTGCTTTCGGGACCGTTCAGTCTTATTCAACTTGGAAGCTATATCAAAACTGCTTCCAGTTTTTTTTTCTTTTTTTTTTTTTCTTTCTTTCTTTTTTTTTTTTTTTTTTTTTTGCGCTTCCGACGCCCTTGCATTAGCATGAGAGGCAATGTTTCTGAAGTCCGTTAGCAAAGAAATTTCTTCTTGTATGCTAGGGGCTACTGAAGATGATTTTAGCCTATCAATCACTGTGGAAATGGCAGTTAAAAACAGTCCATATGTGACGAAATGGCTACACCCTGACGGGGAAACTTCTTCGAAACCAGAAGCTTGTTTCCCCGTTAACTCGATCATGACCGTGTCCGGAATTTTGTTTGTCCCCTTTTTGACAAACATCCACAAAATCTGGGTCAATGTCTGCGGCCTTGAAATGGAACGATGAACCATGAATGGTATAGGCTCGAGACGACGGCTTTTCCACCAGGAAAGGAGCAGTGGGAGCAGCCAGATGAAACAACACCCTGGCCCCCATCCTCATTTGTTTTTCCTATTGGGATTTGGGCCTGGCCAAAACGGACTTGAACATTTTCGACAGGCCGTGTATAGCCGTGGATGCCGGAAGAGATGTTATAGAACAGTTATCAGATGGCGGCACTCAAGCCATCGTCGTCAATCGCCTAAGGGGTGGCAGTGGAGGATGCTGCATATCTGGAAACAGCTTATATATGCTGGCCAGAACATCCGAGTACTTTCTCGACTCCTCGTATTGATCTGGGTCAAGTTCAGAATGAGTACATGAAAGAGTCACAGAAGGAGGAGGTCAATAACCTGGATGTTGAATCAACCAAAGTCCAAAACAGCTGAAGGGGCCAACGGTGCAGGACCCACCACAGGGTGATGTTTACCTTGACCTAACCCCAACATTAATTGCCTATAGTAGGTCAGTTCAGCTTGTTGCCGATTTAACCTTTGAATAATACCATCTTGAACCGAGTCATGAAATTCACTTGCTGACGAGCCAAGTATTGAGTCGCACCGGAAATAATAGGTTCTTCCCCAAGGATTCCAGGACAGATTGTTTGACTTGGCCACATACCAGGCAGTGATGACCTAGATTGCATATATGGAGGCAGAGGGCACACAGGCCTCTGTCCAAGCAAACGTGGGTCAACTGGAGGCGGGACGTGGAAATCTGGTATAGAAGGTGAAGGTCGACTGATACTCTGTGTCAGATTTAAGACCAACTCCGAAACCTAATCACCATGCGCCGGTTGAGGCTGACCTACCTTCTGAGGTTGTACATGAGTAACCCCTTGATTATTAGGTCATGACCTCAGAGTTGGTGATGTAGATGGAACTGCCTTAGGCAGAGTGAGTGAGTGAGTGAATAGAATTTAACGTCGCTTTCAACAATATTTCAGCTATATCATGACGAACGAACTACTGTCTGTCCCAGATAATATATCCGAGATGTCTCGTCTGATTTATCAAAAAATAAAGATGGTTATAATCTGAAACTTACTCATGTAGGCACCATGCACCCAGCCCAGTTGTGTTCCTGCTACTTCAAAGAAGAAATCTTTGAAGCAGCATGGAACCAGACACCCTCCATCCTCCCTATAAAACACTGAGGACAGCGAACAAGACACAGACAGGACGACAAGCGTTAGGCAGAGTAGGCTGACCTAGATAATATGGTTGACCCGAATGACCAGCAAAATAAGCCATATCAGAATATGGACTGCTAAATTGAGGTCGAGTGTAAACACTTTGATCGGGATATCTTGGCACAGGTGCCTGATAACCATAATTTGCCATCACACCAGTTATTCTGTAGTCCGCCATCCCGGTCGAGGTAAGTATAGGTCACCGGAAGTCGTAGTCGTCGTTGACATCCTCATCTGGTCCACGGCTTCCTTCCGAAGGAAGTAACTGACCTGACCCCCTTTTTTGACGGTCAGAAGCAGAAATTTGAGTCTGGTTAACAGAAGGCTTCAACTGGGTCGAAGTCAAAAGTAGGTCCGACTCGGTAGCAGACACTTGACCTGCAGAAACCGACACAATAGGAGGACGTCCCGTGTGTGGCTCTGAGATCCTATGTCCGGAAACATCTGTCCTGGTCGTCTGCGGCAAGGCTCGTCTCCCTAGGCGACTGTCAGGTTGACCTCTACCACAACATCCGTGGATTTGCCCGAGGTCACTTCATCCAATCTCCCCAAAACCTGTACTGGTTTAATCTTCTTTCCTGAAAGGTCAGACGCGAACAAAAGATTAGCGGGTGAGGAACAAGAGCCCAAGGGGCTTCAATATACGCCCGTATATCTGGAATTACATTGGTCCAAATTTCAAGGTTGTTTAATAGCCTTGATTCCAACTGATCTAGCAATCCAGCGAAAGGTCTACAATTTTGTGCTTCTGAGAATGTAACATATATCACATGTTATATTGAATGATAACCTAAAATGAGCTTAACTCTTGGCAACAAGTTGACCTTGAAGCAAGAGCCGAGAGCAATCTCGAAACCAGAGCTATCCGGTCCTGTCCTCCCTACTATAGGCTCTGGGACGGCGCTCAGCCGTACGATCAATCATTGGCTAGCAGAATTCAGAACATAGCGAGGGCGTCTCTGTGGAGATCATGTCTATGTCCCGACGTCATGGATGTTACGAGCGCGTCTGCGCGATGACGTACTCAATATGCATTCTTGCGAAATATTTTCTATTATGACGTCAAGACGTCATGACGCTGGCCATGCAAGTGACTCATGACTGACGTCTCACAAGGAATTGGATATGTTCCAATGGAACCGGAAGGAACGAATTTTTCAATGTATTATGGGACCCACTTTCAGTGAGCGTCGTCCCAGGGGTTCGTCGGAGCGGCCAATTTTCCAGCGGAGAGCGACCCCTGGTGGCGAGGTTGGAGCCGAGAGCTCACATATCCCACATGAAATCGACAATAGTCAAACACAAGAAAATAGTAGTTTTCCTGCAAATGGATTCCTTTCAAATGAGAGAATTTTTCATGAAGAAGAAAGTGATGAAGTAAACCTTTGTTCTTGAGTTAATAAACAGGTGTGAAGTTCATAAAGGACCCCTCTCTCCGTTAAATTAGTAAATGTATGGTTTTTATTTCACAACAGTTTAACTAAATGAAGCGTTTCAAAGATGGGAGACAACTCCACAGGACAATACCATATGCATGCAGGGGAAAGAACTTTGAATATTCCAACCTAACACATTTAGCCAGCTAAACTTGATTCAGTTTTGGGGGACTGCGACCTTAACCTTTGACAAATTGACCTCAAATGTATGGCTCCACTTTGCCATGCGAGTAAGGTATACTCAAAGTTTGGTACCAATCCATACCTTGAAACTAGAGATATCGCATGGACAACAAATGTTAATGGATGAATGGACAGAACGCAACATCGCATTACACGACCTCGTCTTCGACAGGCATATGAAATGGGACTTTCAATGATTTCTTGATTTTGGGGTCACAGTGACCTTAACCTTTGACCTTGACCTAAATTTTGGTACATGACAAACCGTCTCCCCGTAATTTCTCAATGGACACAAAAAATCATGATTTTTAACAATTTCACGATTTTGAGGTCACAGTGACCTTGACCTTTGACTGTGACCTACATTTTGCTATGTGACACATCGTGTCCCCTAATGTATCTAACGACAATTTTTTTTCAATTTTTAATAATTTCCTAATTTTGGGATCATTGACCTTTGACCTTGACCTAATTTTTGGTATGCGTCACTTCATTTCCGCCTATTGAATCCACTCACAAAAAATTAGTAATTTTTAATGATTTCCTGATTTTTAGGTCACACTGACCTTTGACCTCGACCTACATTTGGTATGCAACACATCGTTCCCCCCTAGGGCATCCACTCACCAAAAATTAGAACTGTAGATAGAAAACTGTCAATGATCAATGATTTCCTGATTTTAGGCAACAGTGACCTTTGACCTCTGACCTCAATTTTGGTATGCGACACATCGTCTCCACCTGGTGTATCCACTAACAAAAAGTTGCAACTGTGGATAGAAAACGATCACAGATATAGACCGGACACGAACACTTCAGTGATTTTCTGTTTTTTAGGCCAGTGACCTTTGACCTCTGACCTCGACCTTCATTTTGGTACGCGACACATCGTCTCCTCATAGGGTATCCACTCATCAAAAATTAGAACTGTGGATAGAAAACTGTCCCAGATATAGACCGGACACGGGGGACGGACAGACAGACGGACGGAAACCGCTATCACATAATACATCCGCCTTTTGGGCGGGCGTATAAAAAGGTGGTTAATCTTTCTTTAGTAACGAGACCAAAGTTCTATACTTATTGGGGTCCGCCAACACGGTCCTCTGAACCCCCTCGGGCCAATCGTCGTCATAAGTGGTCCAATAATGAAGCTTCCAGTGGAAGAATGTCGGCCTAATTAACCAACAGCAGCGTAGGCTCCATCAAGACAGCCCCGATGAATGGAGCTTTTTCAGATCTTCCAAAGCCTCAGTTGAAAGAGTCCCGAGGAAACAACCCATTTGCAGATGGTTCCATTTCAGTATTTATTGACATGGCACACAGACTCGTTCTTGTGGACTCGTTTCCCCAGGACTTCTAACGAAACACCCACAGGTGAATAACACAAGTGGCTTCAATACATGCTTGAATACTAGCATATTCTTCCAGACTCACCTCTCTAACCAAAATTTGAAGATTGTTACCAATTGGCACTACCCTAAACAATCCAGAGAAAAATGTGAAGATTTGTTGCACTCGACCAAAATGTAGTAAGTAATCCTATTTTCAACGATAAACACAAAGGAGCGCAACTCTAGAGCAGATGAAAATGTCACATGCACATTGTCACACAGTGACAAGAATCAACAAATTTTCTCAATGTCCAATTAAAACATTGTTAACTAGTTGCATTCTGAAGTAGTTCACACACGAGTAAGTTTGATAAGGGTGGGGAAAAAAGTCACGTCAGGAAGTTGCATGAAAAAATCCTAAACAATACATCCCCTCAAAATTGACGGCCATATAAAAATGTATTGAATCAGTGACCTCTGGCACAGCACATCACAGCCCAATTATTATTGTGTCACGTGGTATCATACCAACAGATTTTCCTCAAACCGTGCATTTCTACCAAAACTTGGCAGACTTGTCTGGCCATTTGACTTCACACGAGGCAGTGTGGAACAGTTTACCAAAATCATAATCAGGTGGTGAGGTCACAGGTCAAGCGGTTAAAGCCTTCTGTTTCCACAGGGGAGTGATCTGTTTTGCTTTGCTTTTATTTTCAGAATTTGGTCATTTTGCACAAAAACACCATACAAAGTATTCAAGATGTGGGCTAAAATTTCGAAGACAAGATACAGATATCAAAGTTTTCATTTACACCCTCATGGCCATCATTTGAATTTTTTTCACAATGTTCTGAAAGAGAAAGAGGCTAGTCTGTGGTTTTGTCTGTTCTGGAGATATTTAAGACCCGAGATCACTGGATGTTATCTCGAGAACTTCGAGGCTGGTAAGATCTCTTAGGCTGGTGAGCCAGAAACGAAACAAAGAGTAATAGAATCTTAATTTATTACGATCAGTAAGATTGAAGTAATGAATGCCGACATGAAATGATGGAGGACAGTATAAAATCTTTATTACAGCACTTCACACTAATTGGAATAAATTGATTTTAACACCTTGTATATGGCATTTATATGTTTATTTTATTTCTTTTTCTGTTATTTTATCTTTTTTTCTGAGAAAAGAATACTAAAGAAGCTATGTACAAGAACTTTGAATTTAAAGCAACTGAATTATTAACATATTTATGCTTCGATATAAATTCACACTCCATGCTATACACATTAAACCACAGCAGCCCTGTATTTTTTCAGGTTCCTTCTGTACATTTATTAGACAATATTGAAGAAAATTCACAAAATACCGGACAATGGAATACTAGGACGACACCCGTCAACACGGGCAACACAACACTGCAGTGATTTTTCTCATCCCAGTACAAGTAGCTGCTAATCAGGCCATTTCTCCTGTTAATCGGCAGGTTACATATAATAACACTGATAGGGTTGAGACAACCACAATTTGTTGTTCAAAATAAACAAGGGGTCCAGGGGCTTCAAAATATGCCCACTCATTTGACCAGACTTAAAAGTTACGATCCTAATTGGGAAAGGAATGAAGTGAAATTTAGTGCAAACTTGCAGATTTATGCATAATTCTGGTGTTCAAAAATACTGCATTGCCTCGATTGGGACATTGGCAACTGCAATTAACTGTCAACCACAAAAACAACTTGTGCATCCATGAGTTATCAGGAACATAACAAACAAGAGTGATCTTGACCTTTTGAAACGGATAGGGTAACATAGGTAAGGTATATCCAAAGTTCGGTACCAATTTAAAACTTGGAACTGGAGATATCACAGACAATGACAGAAGGACAAACAAACAAATGCATTGATTCCTCTTTGTCAGGAGTTTGGCGTATACCTCAAATGCAATCTAATTAAAATTAAATCCTATGTGCTCCCCCGTTTGGATATGTCGCTTGTGGGATGTAACCGGCTTGCAGAAATGCGAGTGTTAACCAAGTTCTTCGAAGGGAACATAATGGTAGGTGCTTTTTGGTTGGCTCAGACGAATCAGATGCCACGCTGGCAGGGTATCTTCTGATGTTGACGATCTCCCACAATGTTTGCATAATAATGCGGAGTACAATTATGAACTGGTCCTACATCATGTCCTTGGCATAAACCTTGGGTTGAAGTGGAGACGCTGACCCTATCCCCGACTTCCAGTAGTTAAAATGCGGCCGTGATGTCATAAGACTATTAAAATAAAATATTCATGACCTGGGGACTCGGAACACCAAATTGAATCAATAAGATCCTACATAGCGACATATACGATTGGGGAGCATTGATTGGATATTAATTTAAAGACTGACCTCAAATGTCATCAATCCACATCCCTGAACTGGAGTTTACAATGATTTTCAGGTTTTTGTGCCACAGTGACCTTGACTTAGCTTTGCCTAAAAATAAAGATAGTGCCACGGCACTGTAGCGCTCATCTGGCTATAACTGGAGAAAGTGGCTGCGAGAAATTTTTACTGAAGAACTGCAATAGATGAGTTTCTAACTTGCGTTGTCTCCCCTGAACAAAATGGCAACATAGTCGATTTCACAGGAGGTCAAGCTGCAAATTCATGATTGAAATTGGAGGTTATGGAATAAAGGCAATTATACCAAAATATAATGTGTGATTGTCAGTAAAGCTGTATAAGCAATAACCAGAACCAATTTTTATTATGTGATTGCAGTCGTTCGTCCGTCTGTCCACTTCGTGTCCGGACAGTACATTGGACAGTTTTTAACCTACATGTACGATTCCAATATTTTGTGGGTATATGCACCAGGGGGAGACATGTCGAGTACGAAATATGTGCGACTGGGTTGTTACGATGGCAATGAGATGTAACAGGACATTTTTCCAATGAAAGTAATCTCTGGTGAGGTATGGCCTAACCAAGACATACCCCCATCTGTCTGCGAAGATGTAAAAGATAGTGCCACGGCACTGTAGGTCATCTGTCTGTAACTGGAGAAAGTAGCTGTGAGAAATTTTTACTAAAGAACTAGTAGATAGACGGGAACGTAACACCATTTGAGACTAACTATATTTATTCTACACGAGCTTTCGCAGATAAATCTGCTTCCTCAGGTGTAGAATAAATATAGTTAGTCTCAAATGGTGTTACGTTCCCGTCTATCTACTAGTTTAATAGACTAACACGGCTACCCCACAAATCCTTACTAAAGAACTGCAATAGATGAGTTTCTAACTTGTGTTGTCCCCCCTGAACACTATAAAATGATCCATGCAGTTATTTCCTGAGATTTTATGATAAAGTTTCACGGGAAATTCAAGATGCGGCAATATTGGATTTTCGAACTGAACCAAAAAAAGGTATCTTGCACAACTGGACCACAAGGGAAACCTGTGTATCAACATCCATACAGTAATATCCTAAGAATTTACGATAACAAAATTTCATGGGGAAATCCAAGATGGCCACCTGGTGGCCATATTGGATTTTTCAATCAGACCATATATGTTATCCTGCACAGCTAGACCCCAAGGGCAACCTCTGTACCAAATTTGAGAAAGATCCATGCAGTAGTTCCTGAGAAATCACGATAACAATGTTTCATCTGGAAATCCAAGATGGCCGCCTGGTGGCCATATTGGATTTTTCAATCAGACTACAAATTGTATCTTGCGCAACTAGACCCCAAGGGGAACCTCTATACCAAATTTGAGAACGATCCATGCAGTAGTTCCTGAGAAATCGTGATAATGTTTCATCTGGAAATCCAAGATGGCCGCCTGGTGGTCATATTGGATTTTTCAATCAGACCGCAAATTGTATCTTGCGCAACTAGACCCCAAGGGGAACCTGTGTATCAAATTTGAGAAAGATCCATGCGGTTCTTCCTGATAAATCATGATAACGAAGTTTCATAGGGAAATCCAAGATGGCCGCCTGGTGGCCATATTGGATGTTCGAATCAGAGCAGAAAAGGTATCTTGCACAACTAGACCCCCAAGAGGAACCTGTGTACCAAATTTGAGAAAGATCCATGCAGTAACGAAAAATAATGATGACAAGATTTCACTGGCAAATTCAAGATGGCCGCCTGGTGGCCATATTGGATTTTTCAATCAGACCACAAATTGTATCTTGCACAACTAGACCCCAAGGGGAACCTCTGTACCAAATTTGAGAAAGATCCATGCAGCACTTCCTGAGAAATCGAGATAACAATGTTTCATCTCGAAATCCAAGATGGCCGCCTGGTGGCCATATTGGATGTTCGAATCAGAGCAGAAAAGGTATCTTGCACAACTAGACCCCAAGGGGAACCTGTGTGCCAAATTTGAGGAAGATCCACAAAGTAGTTCCTGAGAAATTGCAATAACAATGTTTCATGGGGAAATCCAAGATGGCCGCCTGGTGGCCATATTGGATTTGTGAATCAGACCACAACAGGTATCTTGCACAACTAGACCCCAAGGGGAACCTGTGTACCAAATTTGAGAAAGATCTATGCAGTAGTTCCTGAGAAATCGCGATAACAATGTTTTAATGGCAAATTCAAGATGGCCGCCATGGCGGCCATATTTAAAATCGTATCGACACGGCATGAACAAATTCTGGTGTACTCATTGGGGGGAACATGCATGCCAAGTTTCAGCTTAATCGGCCAAGCGGTTTCAGAGAAGAAGATGTTTACGCGCGACGGACGACGGACGACGGACGACGCACGACAGACGACGGACGACGGACGACGGACAGTCAGGCCATGACATAAGCCCATCGGGCCTTCGGCCCAGATGAGCTAATAAAAAGGGTTTTACCTTACCCCATAGGTAAGGTATACAAAAAGTTTGGTATCAATCCATAACCTGGAACTGGAAGATTGTACATCTTACAAAGTTTACTGACTGACAGAACATGCTATCGCAATATCGACCTCATTTCATGATGGGCATCTGCAAATGTGCTACCTAAAAAAACATGTATGCAGTTTATTTGGTCAGGTATATCAAAATATCAAAATGCTGCTTGTGTGATATACGTTTCATTATACACAGTATATTCCCATATGCAACATGAATAATAAATTAAATCTGTAATAAACTATTTCTGGTGACTGTCACAAGAATTGGTGCAACAGCGATATACTGGAATACAGCAGGAAAAATCTCTGATACCCCTTCTACAATACTGAGGATAGCAAGTATAATATTTTTGAAGATTATGAGAAAAATCTCAATCGATCACATTGTTTAATATTGATATCCTCAATATTGTAGAGTTTCTAACAGAATTATTTCAACTATTACATAATTGCATGCCTCACTCTTTAGGACAGGCAAACGGAAATATATTTTATAATAAATATAATTTATTTTATAAATATTTCTTGCACAGGGAAATACTTATGCAGAATGAAAGCCAATTATTACATTATTATATTTGATATACATCACCAAATACACTGTATGAATGTTTTAGCACCTTTGTTTTTATATTTTGAACAATAAATTGCAAGTTTGTTGCCAAATGTCATTGCAACATTAATATTCATGCTGCATATCAGCTGAGAAAGACTAAAAGCTGCCAGGTCGTGCAACATGCGCAGGTGGGCATGTCATATGATTATCACACTTATTTCCACAAAATCTGAATTCATGGAATTTTTATAGCCAAAAAGAACAAGAGCCCAAGGGGCTTCAATATACGCCTGTATATCTGGAATTACATTGGTTCAAATTTCAAGGTTGTTTAATAGCCTTGATTCCAATTGATCTAGCAATTATGAGAATGTAACATATATCACATCTTATATTGAATGATAAACTAAAATGAGCTTAACTCTTGTTAACTAGTGGACCTTGAAGCAAGAGCTGAGAGCTCACATATCCCACACTGAAATCGACAATAGTCAAACACAAGAAAATAGTAGTTTTCCTGCAAATGGATTCCTTTCAGACGAGAGAATTTTTCATGAAGGAAGAAGAAAGTGATGAAGTAAACCTTTGTTCTTGAGTTAATAAACAGGTGTGAAGTTCATAAAGGACTCCTCTCCCCGTTAAATTAGTAAATGTATGGTTTTTATTTCACAACAGTTTAACTAAATGAAGCGTTTCAAACATGGGAGACAACTCCACAGGACAATACCATATAAATGCAGGGGAAAGAACTTCGAATATTTCAACAATATTCCAACACATTTAGTCAGCTAAGCTTGATTCAGTTTTGGGGGACTGCGACCTAGACGTTTGACAAATTGATCTCCTATGTATGGCTCCACTTTGCCATGCGAGTAAGGTATATTCAAAGTTTGGTATCAATCCATACCTTGAAACTAGAGCTATCGCATGGACAACAAATGTTAATGGATGAATGGACAGAACGCAACATCGCATTACACGACCTCGTCTTCGACAGGCATATGAAAATGTGACTTTTAATGATTTCTTGATTTTGTGGTCACAGTGACCTTGACCTTTGACCTTGACCTCAACTTTGGTACACAACACATCGTCTTCCCTCAATCTATCAATGCACACAAAAAATCATGATTTTTTAATGATTTCCTGATTTGGGGGTCACAGTGACCTTGGCCTAAATTTTGGTACATGACAAACCGTCTCCCCTCAATTTCTCAATGGACACAAAAAATCATGATTTTTAACAATTTCACGATTTTGGGGTCACAAGTGACCTTGACCTACATTTTGGTATGTGACACATTGTGTCCCCCTAGTGTATCTACTGACACAAAAAATGTTATTTTTAATAATTTCCTAATTTTGGGGTCAGTGACCTTTGACCTAATTTTTGGTATGCATCACTTCATTTCCGCCTATTGAATCCACTCACAAAAAATTTGAAATTTTTAATGATTTCCTGATTTTCGATCACACTGACCTTTGACCTCTGACCTTGACCTACATTTAATATGCAACACATCGTTCCCCCCCCCTAGGGCATCCACTCACCAAAAATTAGAACTGTAGATAGAAAACTGTCAACGATCAATGATTTCCTGATTTTTGGCAACAGTGACCTTTGACCTCTGACCTCGACCTCAATTTTGGTACGCGACACATCGTCTCCACCTGGCGTATCCACTCACAAAAATTGCAACTGTGGATAGAAAACGTTCACAGATATAGACCGGACACGAACACTTCAGTGATTTCCTGTTTTTTAGGCCAGTGACCTTTGACCTGTGACCTCGACCTTCATTTTGGTACGCGACACATCGTCTCCCCGTAGGGTATCCACTCACCAAAAATTGGAGCTGTGGATAGGAAACTGTCCCAGATATAGACCGGACACGAGAACCGGACAGACGGACGGAAACCGCCATCACATAATACGTCCGCCTTTTGGGCGGGCGTATAAAAACAAAAAACATCTTTTGAATCGAGAATTCTCACAACAAATCAGCTTTAGATTTGAACTTGGTAACTAAACACGGTCAGGTGTTAAGATGCAATTGCTGGACATACAATTTGGAGAAGGTGAATTATATTTATCTCCACTACCACATAGAAACTATTGACCACACCCTAAATTTGACCAAACCTCAGCTTGGTGTGGTTTGAGACCAATGTAAATGTGTACCACGTGTGTTACTAGCCAATCAGATTGCTGGTTTAGTATACCGTCATCAACAGATCCAGCAACTAGACTGGCTTGCAGCAGCCACATGGAACCCACTGCTATACTGTATCATCAACGCAGATACAGTCAAATGTAGGGTGTGATATTGCATATGAGCATCAGAAACAAGGTCACTGCCATACTACAATATTCTCTGGAAGGTAAGGGCTATTCCAGCAAAAAGTGTGGGGGGGCCTTTGACGGCACTTTGAAAACGTGTCGGTAGGTGGTTGTACAAAAAATAAAATGCTCCCTGTGGGTACTTGTTGTCTGACTTGACCCCTTCCGATAGGTACTTGGTGTTTTTAGATGTTCATTAATTTGTGTCGGTTGTGCATTCTTGTGGAATAAAAACATAATGTCGGTTGGTTCGCCGTGTGGTGAAAATATATCGAGGAATTTTGCGAGTTTGACAATGCAAATGTGCCGTTTGGACTGCAAAACCCGGTCATTTTATCGCGTATAAAGTTCGGAAATCTATAAACCTTGTTCCCATTGCCGTACCCTGCGGATCCACTTACATTTCGGAGTTCATAACATGACCATGGACAAGGCGAAGGCGGGCTTTGGGAATGCGGTGTACGAGCTTTGACGAACCAACAAGGGAGATAAATCGGGTAGCAGTCGGCTTTTTCCGTGAACGAGGTCAGGTTGACATGACTGGTACCGTACCACATTTGTCGAACTGTGAAAACACGTGGTATCGAAAGTAAACACACTTGTCGGGCCGTCGTGTGACAGACAGAATGCGGAGACGACTGCGACAGTGTGTGCAAATTGTGTTGTAGACCTACTACTTCCTATATGAGCGCATGAACGATGTTGAGTGGAGATTTTGTTGTTTTTCTGACAGCCGAACATAACAACAACAACAACTGCAAGTTACAACTCCGGGAAAAAGTCCTCCTGATAATATTAGGCCAACCACTTACAGGCAGGTTTCGTCTGACAGGCAAAGGCAATCGTTAGGATACCGGTATTCCTGTATATTGCAGAAAGAAACAAATGTGAAATCCAAACGATATAACAGGTTGGGTTTAATAGCTCATATGGGCTACTATTACTGTACTATAACGAAGTTGGATTACATTATCTCATTTGGGGTATAGTGCATCGTAAAGTTATGCCATTCTGTTTATTGTTTGTTTAACTAAGTTTGAATGATACCAATGTGATACGCAGCAACATGTTTTATAAAAAAAAAGGAACATGAAACAAGATAATCTCCGAAACAAGATAATCTCAGAAAAAATTTAATTGTAATTGTCACAAGGTAACAATGGCTGAAGTATTAATAGCAGAGCTTTGGATGATATTTTGCTACTAATGACTGACTCTAGTCGGAATATCAAACTTTACAATAGCAGTGTGAATTATATAGGTGTTAGTGTTTATCTTTCATTAGTGAATATCTAGTCAGATGTTGATAATTGTTCATATATGTGATATTAAAAACTTGAATTTGAACCCTGTGGTGTTTGCTTAATTTCTGTGTACATACCCTCCAATAATTTAACCACAGGTGCTCTTCTAATCTGCAACAATTCTCTTTAAATATTAACTCTTTTTCAACTCCTAACTCTATCTTTCATTGTAATCAGCAGCAGGGGGTGGGGCTCGGGCGAAGTGTGAAGCCCCCCCAAACTATTCCAATCGCCCCCTGCTGCTTAATCAGTTAATTCTGGGCAGCTGTCCCTAAATATATGCCTTTTGTCCTGCAGATGTCACCTGCAATAGTTCTTGTGGTTGAATTATGGAAATGTAAAAATTATGTGCACAGCAGCATATCTGTGAAGAAACAAGACAAATAATGTTCCTTGTCTAAAATATTTCTTCTTAGTCCTTAGTGTGGTTCTTATCATTAAGTCTGTAACGTGGATACAGAAGTATTCTTAAAGCATGTCTGTTGAAGGAAAACGCCATCCACTGCAAAGTATACATATAATAATAATCTTTATTTCATGAGGAAATCATGCCTGGTGGAAAAGCACACTTGTGATCCTGAAAAAGAAAAAGAAACATGTATTAAAAGTATCAAATTAATATGAAATTAAATAATTGTTGGTGGGTGGGTTGTTTGGAAAGTCAGTGAATATATACGGTGGGTGCTTGGTGAAAATTTTTGTGGCGTTAAGCCGTTTTTTAGAAAATTAATCATTGTTGGGGGGTTGTTGGTAAATTTCATAAAGGCATCCGGTAGGTTCTGGGGGTATAAATAAAATCATGTCGGTAGGTGGTGGGTGTTTTTTGGAAGTGCCTTCAAACCCCCCCCCACACTTTTTACTGGAATAGCCCTAATTTGATTTTCTCCCACAACGTTCTCAGGCTACGGTAAACAATAAATGTTAGCTGCCCGCAAAATATTCTGTATGAACACTACAGACACTGGGTGCACTGCTACAGAAAATGACAGAGTTCAATTTCAGTCAGTCCAACTACAACTTCTCCAGACAAGAGAAGTCCTCACACAAACTGAAAGCTCTAATCCTAACCTTGCCAGATTTGTTGAGATATTAGGACACAGTGGAGATCAAAGGCAATGCATACATTGTTTCAACTCATCAAATGGCACCTCAAAAATACGGACCTCCCACTTTCAGAATAAATTTCATCTGGCTTGTATGAGGCTGGCAAACATTACGCTAATCGCTCTAACAATTCAATCACCTCCAATTTGGGGGGAAAATTCAATGAGCGGTTCTAATAAATGTGATAACTCTCTAAACTCATTGAAACTACAAAGAAAATGGATTATCTGTATCATGATTTTGGACTATTTTGTCAACTTCTTATTCTAATGAATTTGATCACCCACAGGTTTTATGGTGGGAAATTTCAGTTCATACGAGTGAATTATTGGAGAGATTACCGTAATTCTGTTTAAGCTGGTGAAGGAGGTTTGTAATGGGTCTAATGATCATTTCTTCTATCAAGACAGGAAGGAGGGGATAACCTGTACATATAGCAGAATGAGTGGAATGAGTTACCAAAATATTATCTCATTCAAGATGGCAGTAATTATGACAATTTCTGAGCTGAATATGACGACAGGGTTATCGCCAAATGAGAAACTTGGTAGGTAGTTACGATTTAAATGGGCTTGAATACGAGTGATCATTCCCTTTTGCCAGGCCAATACGTTGATAGGTCTGAAGGAGCTAGTTCATTTTATTATGCGGAAAAGGAGGTAATGTCAGACAAGGATCAGCCATTAGGACAGGTGCTGTTCTGGATCAAGGTCGATTAGACCGCACTTTCGGTCAGCACAACACTTTGCCCACTCGTACCCTGCTGTTCCTCAATATGAAGAACCCCCAAGAACCTCCTCCTCTTCCATCATCCCCTCCCCCCACCCCCACCCACAAAAAATACATGGCGGAAGAGATCTTTATTCACAGTGGTTAGCATAGGATTAACATGGCCGACTTATCATTATGTTTGACATACAACAAGACCATTAAAACAATATTATACACAAAACAATTTGACACAGGGTTCATAGAATGATTAACTTAGGGTACATATAAAGCACTGTAACCATGATATTGGTTAAGAGATTATTCTCGTTCATACACATCCTGCCAAAAATATTCTGGACCTGTCTATGTGGATTCGTGATCAGCACATGAAAATCTGCACGTACAGCAGCAGTAGCGGGTGGGAGAACACTTATGTCCAGTCTAGTACTGTCTAACAGAGAGAACAGGACAGGAATCCACATGTAGCTAGAACATTGCAAGATCTGATGTGAAATGGGGTGATTTCACCGTATTTCAGGTGGTATTCTGTGTTCGGATGTCACCACTTGACTCGATTCAAACTCTGGGATGCTTTGTGCATACAGGCCAGCCATTTTTAATATGGGCAATACTGAAATCATGTGCAACTCTAGATGTGACTTTTATATACAGGAAACTCTCTCCTCGTTATTTCAAAGTTTACCCAGCAGTACGATCTTCAACAGTTATTTTTCCACTCAGCACTGCCCGATATATCTGGTCAATTATGGGGCTGCAATGAACCGCTTCAAAAACTCAAGACATGATTGGCTAATGTTCTGCCAGTTTCCCCAAAGGCCAATGAAATCTGAGGAATAATTTCAAAAATTCTAATCAACCAATCAGCAGTCTTGTAGCTGAATATTTCCCATGATGCACTGAAGCTTTTTGATCAGTTCAATCAGTAGGTTGGCTAGATGTTCTGAATTTCTCATCCATTATCACCTATGTGTGAATATGTTTCAACAGGTGGCCCCGTTCTCCACGATAGTGTCTGATTTACAGTTCGCAGGCACCATAAAGGCTGTTGCATATGGAAAGTAGTTGTGACACTTGGACTGATAATCCTCTGCCGCTGACTCGCATTTCCCAAACACCCCCTGACACAGCAGTTCGAGCACATCTATACACGTCTGTCAAGTAAAAAGCACACACATATGGTGATACTGGTTTAGCAAAACATAATTGATAACTCTTGCATATATTACAGTGTACGACATTTATGTTATAATTTGTATTTAATAATAGCAAAAAATTTCTGCTCCTAGCTACCACAAAAGTTTGAAACAGCATCATTACTGGACTTCTTTAAACAAGGCTCTACAGTGAACTTTGCATAAAGGCGGAGATGAGGCAACAATAAATGTATTAAAAGCTCAAGAGTGTAGTATTCAAATATTTGTCAGGAGGATATGTTACATCTGGTTCAAGTTTTCCCTTAGATATTGTGCTCGCAAGCAAATATGGCTGCTGTGATCTTTGAAAACAGGTCAAGGTCATTACAGAGTGAACATGACCTAGAAGCTTTCATAAGGCAGCATTGTGCCAATCAGTCTCCAGCTCTCTCTGTTCTTGAGATGATACATTCACATGCTATTCACTTTTTGACCTGTGACAATTGAAAATAGGTCAAGGTCAGCCTGGAGTGAACTCTACCTGAACTCTAGGCTCTCTTCAAGTCAGCATCATGCAAAGTATCAAGGCTAGATCGAGTTGTCCCTTAGATTTGTGTTCATAAGCCGATAGGAGTACTGTTCACATTTTCACAAATGTGACCTTTGAAAATAGGTCATGGTCAGTCTGGAGTGAACATGACCAAGAGGCACTTACATGTCAGCATTGTGTCGAAGATACAGATTCTAGGTCAAGTTGTCCCTTAAATATTGTGTTTAGAGGCAAATATGACCACTATTCATATTTTGACAACTGTTATCCTTGAAAATAGGTCAAGGTCAGCATGGAGTGAACTTGATCCTGAAACCTTCATAAGGAAGCAGCGTTCCAAATATCCACTCCCAAGCTCTCTTTGTATTGGGATATTGTGTTCACTCACAATGCTATTCATATTTTGACCTCTTTGACCTTTGATAATAGGCCATGATCAGTCTCAAGAGGCCCTTACAAGTCAGCATTGTGCCAAATATTAAGATTCTACTTCAAGTTGTCCCATAAATATTTAAGGATTGAGTGTGATTTTTTTTTTACGTTCATTGGGGTATGAGCTTCAAAACCGCTGTGCAAACTGTAGGATTCCACATAAATTAAATTTATCAAGCAAAACCAATTAACCCTATCTGGCCTGGGCGATTTGGGGTGTACCGCAGCCTGGGGGGGGGGGGGCGGAAAGTGCCCCCCCTATATATTTTCGTTATCGCTAAGGCTAGAGGGCTTAAACTTACCACACTATATCTTTGGGTCAAGCTCTACAAGAAAATGTAAAAAAAATCCAAGATGGCCGCCATGATGACGTCACTGTGACGTCATTTTCAAAGAGAGTAGTTTTGAAAGATTTTTCTGTCAAAATCGTTGATTTTTTTTATTTTTGTTTTTTCTTCGCAAAAACTGCATGATAAATTAGTAAATAATAATCCAATATGAAATAAAATAAGTTTTACCCACTTTTCCGTAGAGAAAAGCAAAATTTTTGAAGAAATATGACGAAAGCATAACTTTTTCTGGTACCCCACATGGCCGCCATTTTGAATTTATCCGTGATCCTCTGCTCGTGGGGTTATGCAAATAGGCTCAAAATGACCCCAATATGATAACCTATAACGTCACGAATGTTTGAGCTCTCCATTTTTTGGCGTTCCGGAGACATCGCAGAAAGTTTGGCAGGAGGGCATTTTGGCCCCCCCTCCCCCAGGCCTGGTAGGGTTAATGGGGGAAGGGAGGGAGGGGGGACGAATCAGGAGGTGTTTTTTGGTGCTGCTAAGACATATGTTTCAGAAAAATACATAGAATCGCGTTGAATCAACATGTTGAATTTTTGAAGAAATATGGCGAAAACATCACTTTTCTGGTACACCCACATGGCCGCCAAAGTTCTCCCCCCCCCCCTCCCAGGCCAGGTAGGGTTAAATAAGAGAAGAAATTGAATGTGAGATGAAGGAATTCTTCGGTTTAATTCTTGTAACATTAGAAAAACACTGCGCATATAAATGCAGTCAACAATGTCCATAACTCATAGCAACATCTCGGTGCCTGTGCACCTCACCCGGTAGACCTAACGTGGTTCAAACTGTTGTCATTGTGTTGCACATTGTGGAAAGAAATGTCACGATCAGGGCTAATTACTTGAACTCTAAAAGACACAAGAAATAGTGTGAAGGAAGAATTAGATAAGAAATCATAGCCGATGTGGTTTGGTGATACCATGCAGACATGGGCAACGAATTTTCTTGCTGTTGCACGGATTCAGAAGCCGGTACCACTGATCAATGTGCTGTTTTGAGCTGAGGAATATTCACTGTTGTAATTTCGAATGGAATTTTCTTTGTTTCAACTTTCGGTGTCCGCTCATATAAATAATGTGACGATGTATCATTCATCACTTGTACGGTACCGGTCGCACGTGAAGGGAGTGTACTTTCTTGCCATATAAGAGTGAACGACTGACATTGCGTGATATCACAGAGAGGAAACGTGAAAATTTAGATTCTTTCACGGATTCAAAATTGTACCAGGGTGAACTGATTGCAGCCTTTGTGAACAGAAATTGAGCAATGATGTTGCAAACAACATTCTGAGACCCCCCCGCACCACCTCCCCTTCACTGGGGGATCTTACCAGACATCTGTGGTACGGTACATGTTGCATACATCCGCTTATCGTTGCCATCAAGACCACATTGTTGACTTTTCTGTTTGAATACGTGAGGGAGGGCTTTTTATCTGTGCAAAACTCAGAGTAAGCCAGCGACGAAACTCCAGTCCCAAGGTAATGCAAATAATGGATATATCATACCAAACTCTGTATTTCAAGAGAACCAGAATACAAGTAGGAAGTGATTTTCAGGAGTTCACCTGGTTGAATAATTTATTTATACGCCTAATAATTTGTGTATAGTGGAACGAGAGAATCCCTTCAGTCCTACAATTCAAAATCTCATTCAAGATCACGGAGATGTCGATTTATGGCCGATCTGACAATATTTTCTCCAAATTCTTGTAATTTAACAAAAATTTTACTCAATACAAATAAATATTTAAATTGACCCTTCTTTCAGTTTTTTTTTTTTTTTAATATATATTTTTCCTGACGGCAATATTTGAGCAATATTATGCATAAGATCTAAAATCTAAAACATTTTATACTACGGCCAGTGAGCCAGTGTTATTTATCGTGAAAAAGTAGTGCGGTAGTGGGCATGTCAGATATTTTTAGATTCATTGAAGTATGATCCAAAAATTTAGCACTAATCAGCCAATCAAATTGCTGAATTTACGAACATGGGAGAGATTTAATTATTGTGTTACAGGCAAATAAGACCACTATTCATATTCTGACCGCTTTAATCTTTGAAAATAGGTCATTCCTGGGTGAACTTGACCTAAAACACCCATAAGACCGCATTGTGCAAAATATCAAGGCTTTAGCTCTATTTGCCCACAGATATTTGTGCACAAGGGACTGTCACTCACATTATTACCTCTTACTATTGGAAATTTGTCCAGGACAGTCCAGTGAAGTTGACCTAGCAACCCCTATAAGATCAAGGCTATAGCCCTCTATGTTACTGAGATATTGCATTCACAGAATTTGGGATGAACACAAGGATGGATGGAGGGACAGGAGGGCAAACAGCATCTCCACAGTCTCCCCCCACTAAGTGGCTGCGAAGGGGGGAGGAGGTAGACGAATTGCAACTGTAGACAGAAAACAGAAATATAGACTGGACACAAATGGATGGATGGAAATTGCCATCACAATAGGTGTGCATATACAAAGTACCTTAATTGTAATTCCAGTCAATTCATTTGATATCCTAGTTGCCATGGTGATAGCTTTTTCCTGAGTGGTATGATCTAACTCGTACATAATTCTTGCTCCTGTAGAAGAAAGAAAACTGACTTGACATATATGTAACAAAACACTGAAAACAAGTAACTGTAACAGGATCATTGAGTTGTTATCGATACCTAATTCCTGGTGTGAAAGGGCTGGGAAATATAGCGAGGACATTCAAAACAAACAGGACACATATGTGGAATGACAACTGTCAACCCTGGACAATTGGGTGCCCTTTAGTTCGGTAGAGCGAATATTATGTAAACAAATTTTGCATACCATTTCTTGCAAATGTCATGGAAGGATGAATCTATGAAAGTGTAATGCAAGCACAGTTAGTTTCTGCCTTAACAGAACATGCAGCAGAAATATTCCTTGTCTGGTTCTGCCTTGGTTGCCATTTTTGCATGTGTGGTGTGGATGCATCTGGATAATATTGTATTAAACACTGGAAATCCACACTTTAATGTATAATTTATCCTGGAGAAAATAGGTCAGTCAGTCTGAATAGGCTTCTGTTACAATTGCTAGCTGCAAATGTGTTATGAATTTAGCAATCTGGACTAATTCTTCAAGAGTTATCTTCTTCAGAATATAACAGAAAGACGGACAGAAACACATTGGGACGACGAGAATATTTGACTAAATATTTGGTCGAGGGGTAACAAAACACGGAAGCACAGACTCTATACCTCACCTGCCACTAAATGTGGATATGATTTACTATTCCGTTCTAAGAAGTCTTCGTTCAATGTCTTGGCATCCTTGTTTCCATATATTGAGGTCATTTTCTCTTTCAATACTGTTGACACGGCTTCTGGTACATCACCCTTCCTCCTGGACACTAAACAACAATTGTCAATTAGTAGTTACTTCGTAGTTAAAAAGAGGACAGTAGTCAAGATTACATCCTCTCTATTCTGTGGCTTTCAGATCAGCCAAATATAGGTTTACATTATGAGGTTATTATACAATGTTGAGTCCAATATGGATTTATATTGTACGAGTCCACATTTTGTTGAAAATCTGCATTGGATGAGATGCCACCAATCTATTCATTATACATGAAATAACGCAAGTTACAATAATGGAACATGAGATTGATCTAATCAAAACCCCTCGGCTTTCCCCAAGTGATTGTGACCCATGTGTAGTGTGAATTGGGGAAGAGATAGTTCTATGTGGGATGATCAAGATATACCGGTAGTACATTCAGGCATATAGGACAGAAATAGAAAATTATATATCTGTAAAGGGGCATAACTGTAAAATATGGGTCGAGGGGAGCCACTTTCGATAGGCATCTGACTTAGCACTCTGTAAAATAAGAACTGAGACGAATAAGCTGTACCGAACATGGATCTGCAGATTCAACTTGTACATTCAGCTACAGATAACAAAATTGGAGACTGTTACATCCGAAAGGTGCATAACTCCATAAGCTGAGGCGAGTTATCCTTTGTTGGCTTGTAGAATACAACAAAATAAATAAGTTTCCGAAATATAGTAGCTATACCGAACACAGTTCTGCAGATATAGTTGGTTACATTCAGGCATATAGGACAGAAATAGAAATTAATATATCAGTAAAGGGGCATAACTCTGTAAAGTGTGGGCCAAGGGGAGCCACTTTCGATAGGCGTCTGACTTAGCACTACTGTAAAATAAGAACCGAGACGAATAAGCTGTACCGAACATGGATCTTCAGATATAACTTGTACATTCAACTACAGATAACAAAATCGGAGAATATTACATCCGAAAGGGGCATAACTCCATAAGCCGAGGCGAGTAATCCTTTGTTGGCTTGTAGAACACAACAATATAAATAAGTTTCCAAAATATAGTAGCTATACCGAACACAGTTCTGCAGATATAGTTGGTTAAATTCAGGCATATAGGACAGAAATAGAAATTAATATATCTGTAAAAGGGTAGAACTCTGTCAAATATGGGCCAAGGGAAGCCACTTTCAATAGGCGTCTGACTTAGCACTAGATAAATAAGTGTGAAAATTTGGTGGTTGTATCTCAAGCGGTTTTGCCTAAAATGTGTTAACGGACGGACGGACGTACATGGCAACGACAATACCCCGAGGCCAAAATGGCTGAGGGGTAAAAACCATAGTGGAAACAGACACTAAATAAAAGCAGAGTTGTCTCCCCTTTCCGATCGTCCAATTCTGGTACCTCAGACAGTCCAATACAGGCTTCACCAGCACTTTAAAACAGTAGTTGCCGTCCAATACAGGAAGGATACTGAACAGTCAAGTGATCAATTAAATGAATTTCATTGGATTACATAATCTACATGTATAATAAGTGTAAATATTAACTTGAACATACATGTTATCTGTCCTTCAAACAAACAAGTTAAGCCTGAATGTTGAATGGCAGTAGGGTCAAGTGAACAGGGTGTGCAACATGAATGTGAATCCTGTTCACATAGATGGTACAGTGATTGATGTTGTAGACTCGTGTTAAGTACCTGGGGTGATTATAGATCCCAGTCTAAGTTTTAATGAGCACATTACCTCTACTTAAAATAAACTCTCCAGTAAAATTGCATTCTGAAAAGAATACAACATTTTAACCCTCTAGACACTGAGTAGTGCCAGTGTGAATAAGCGGTGAGAGTTCTACTGAATGTTAGCTTTGACACACATGTCTGACAATGCTCTCCGCGCTTAAGTGGATGTCAGTTAAACAGAGAATCTGATATCATAAACTATGTTTTATGTACAAAGCCCTCAATAATTTGTTCCCAGACAACATAATAGTCAATGTTTTAAACCTGTTCACTGTCCACTAATATAATACGAGAAGTGCCTGCAACACTGATATTTTTATTACTGCTGGGTCAAATAAGAATTCATTTTATTCTCGAACATATTATTATCGAGGTAGCTTTTTATGGAATATTCCAGATACAGTTATGAAATGCGCCCACTGTGCCTTCTCTTAACTTATTCAGTACAGTAGGTAGTCTTAGCTGTCTGTCAGCCCCAGATAGTTTTCTATACCTCGACCCCGATGCTTCCAGCTCATGGCAGTCAGTAAGTTGAATAATTAGCTCCAAGACAGAAGGCGTTTATGTGCTTCTGTCTGCATTGCAGATCACAGACATTCTGAAACTTATTGCTTTATGTCCTTTTGAAATAATAAATTTCAACAAACAATATGTGTGTATATTATTTTCCCCCAAGAAATGCAGTTTTATACCAAATAAAAATCAGTAAACTCACTGACACGTTCGTAATTTTCATATGACGTTTGCAAACTGGTACTGCCAACGGCGATCAATGTTTCGATGAACATCAACAACAATATAAAATACAAAAAAATTGCACAAACCTACGTAATTTCCAAAGATTGGACGGATACATTTCTTTGATTACAATGCCCAGAAATAAACGATGAATACTCGTTTTATATTCGTGGATATTTGTCAGAATATACGTAGCGTGGGACGAGAAACTTCGCTATATTCATGGATATTTGTCAGAATATACGTAGCGTGGGATGAGAAACTTCGCAAAATTGTGAAGATTTTGAGTTTTTTTCTCTCTCACATTTCAATGTGTAGATCTCCGCTTTCCCGCGACTGTTTTCCATGATCAAGGTCACATTGGAAAGCTCAAATCATGGGCTTCTCCGCTCTATTCTTAGTTCCAATAAATGGCTAATAAAACGAAAGCTACGACTGAATATGAATATGCTTCATTTGATGTGACTGGTCGTGTCTGCCAATGAACCATGCCAACATTCAGCTATTCAGTTGGCTGAATCATTACCACGTGACTAACACAAAGGCATGCGATTGATCAAATCGACCATCGCAGTTACATTCCCGCATGGCGGGTGAGGAAACTGCTCAATTTTTGCTGATACAGGCATGACAGGTGTTGAAAAAGTTTGGAAATAAAGTTTACGAAGTGGATCTGACGGATTACATCTTCATGGAACGATTCGATGGTCTCTTGAACACGTTATTGTCCGGAACTAGAGAGATTTGAACAGGAGTACTGAGGGAATTTACATTTCTGCAGCAACATTTTCTGACACGGTAAAACCGTAAATTTAGTAGTTCTGCATTTTCCTCAACATTTCGTCGTTTCACGCTGGATCGTGATTTCTTTGTTATTAAAATGAAAAAAATTCTTTGATAATCCGATTGTTCAAGGTTTAGGCTTTTCAAAGATCTATACATTTGGTCAAGTTTCACTAAAGACGCTCGAGTAAAACGAGACATTGAAGACGGGATCGGGTTTTACTTGACGGTGAAGCAGCGCGTCATCTTTTGGCGTCATTGGGGTTGGGAAGGCTCTTTGAAATTACGCCAGAAGTCGTCATCGGGGTTGGGACAGGGAGAATTTGTCGTCTTTTGGTGTCATTGGTACCGAATGAGTTAAAAATAATATTTTAGAATTACCTCCCACCTCTGAAGACGTAACAATAGCACTTAACGTGCATATTTTTTTTTTTTTACATATACATATATAACTATGTCCGTACATATACCCATACACACACATATACACATGCATATACAATTTTAGCTCATACTCTACATTATGTGTAGTGTTTCTTAACGTGCATATTTGTTTTTATACCTTACCTAGTCGACCTGTTATTACATATTATATAGCATACATTTTTAAAGGATCTTGTTTATTCATTTTAAATGCGCTATTATCTGTATAGATCTTCTATATCTGTACTGTGTATGTATGTAGGTCTCTCTATGACAGCAGGCAAGGCCTGATTGGGTTATTCCTATTAAAATATTGGATATAAATAAAAAAAAAAGAAATAAATAAAATCCATTGTAAACAAATAGAGATTGAATTATCCTGAAAATTTACAAATCAAATTACCTGTCAGAACTACTAAATTAATCCCCATAGGTACGCAAGGGTTGGGACAAAAGACTCATAGCTTGAATGTAGATAAAGGAAAAGTAGAGAACAGGAACCAGCTGGTTTATGATATTTACCTTCTAATTTGAATTTTAATTTACATATGTGAAATGCTGGGTTGTCCTCATCTACTCGACAGCCCCGTCTTATACTCTGTAACATCAGTAGTAACTTGCCTGCTCAGACAAAAATGGAATAATGAAGATTACACAATTGAACTTGTGAGGAAATTACATCTCTTAAATAAATTTCAGGAAAAAAATCTTATAACTCTTATTTAAAAGATATCAACAAGATCAGTGTATTTTAAAACTAACCAGAGGGTTTTATTCAAGGCTATTCCATTTAAAAAGGTATGGGAGGGGAGGAAGGCACTAAATTTTTTATTCTATGGGTCATGGGTGGAAATTCCCTTCAATACATGTTACAACATTGGGAAGGCCAATAAAATTTCTATGGGTGGTGGGGTATAATTCAAAGCTGCCTTCCGCCCCTCCCATACCTTTTTACATGGAACAGCCCTCAGCAGCTTTCTCTCGAAATATAATTTGTGCAATTAACATTTGATCTTATTACTGTTAATGCCATCTAGCAAATATTACCTTTCCTTGAATAAATGTCATAAGCTTGGACATGCGTCTCTATCAAATGTGGCGCCAGCATTTGTATAGGTTTGAGAAATCGGATAGCTTGTGACAAGGGCTCATCAATCTGAGGGGAAGAAAAACAGAGATCAATATTTACCATTGTCTGATCACTATAAAGTTATGTTATGTTTCAGGAACTGAAAAAAACGAACCATTTCTCATGTTATTCGGTCACATAGTCACGTGTATGACCTGTCCAGCATCTAAACCCATTCAATAATGACAGGAAATCCAAAACCCCACTCAACCCCATATATGCTGAGAACATCTAAAGGTGTCATCATCAGCAGGATACATTTGTGTTCTATGATTACTCTAAAGGAGGCACATCTACAGTCAAGATTATGGCAGCATAATATTATCTTACGTCGAGTGGAGTACAGAAATCTGACCTACCCTTGCTAGTTTGTCTGGGACAAGTTCTTCCTCCTTAGGACCATCCAGTTCTCCGTCTTGACTCTTCGCTTTGCTCTGCGCTTCTTTTTTCTCCATCTCAGCTTTCTGTTTCTCTCGCTCCATCTCTGCTTTCTTCTGCGCTTTTCTCTGCTTGTTCCGCATTTTCTTTAATTCACTAGGTGTTAAGTTTTCTAAAATGTTCAGGTGGGGCAAATGTCAGACTACATCATATATTCTACTTTAATTAATATAAGTCATCATAGAAAAAGTGCTAGGTGAATGTGAGTGAGTGTATATGATTTAACGTCGCTTTCAACTATATTTCAGTCATATCACGACGTTTGGTCCTATTCCTTTTCACACCCGGGAACCACACGGGTGGGGTCCTATTCCTTTTCACACCCGGGAACCCCACGGGTGCCTCAGTTAGTCGCCTCTTACGACAAGCTCTCTGAGGAGTTGAGGCCTATTCTTACCATGACCTGCGGTGTGCACAATGACATCCCAGGTCAATCCCCGGAAGCCCCACGGGGCAGATGAATTTGATAAAAATGCACTCATTTCTCTCTATGCTTTAGTGTTGCGAAAGTCTAGTGTGACTGGCATGAACTTGATGAGTGTACTGCATCTCAGCCTCCTCCAGTACAGGGCAGAAATAACTTGACCTTGAACGGGAGCAAATCGTGGTTAAAACAATGCTGTGCTAAAAGATGATGCATCGAGCAGAGAACAAGCGCTTGACTGTGCATGAAGTCACGTTGACGAAAAACGTTGGGGAAAATTCCTGTCTTGTGTTTTCTAATACAACAAAGGGGCATAACGTGTTCTGACGTGTTTGGCAAATATCACAGCCTGTGCCTATTATATTAGTGGCAGCGGGAGTGTTTATTTTCAGCTGCGATCAAAACGCATACACTTTTAGTAACCACAAGAATTCGCTCACATTTCTGCTTCTGTCCAGTCTTCAAGATTAAGGATAGCGAGGCCTCCTGCAGACACTTTTACACACCCTCTAGAATTTGTCTTTATACAAAAGTATGCTTTATAGCTATGGTAATGTAAATATTTAATGAAAGCGCATTTCTTAAGGATTCCAAATATATAAATGTGTTCACTGTAAATATGAAGGTTGTGAAACTATTCAAATGAAAATATTTTTTTTTTTAAAAAATGAACCTTCTTTAAAATGGCTATTTCCCAAAAAGTATTCAACTTATCGTAACTTGCATCATCATTTCCTGTAGGAAATCTGTGTCTCAGTTTTGTCAATTTGGTCTAGTTCTTTTTCTACTGACATTAACATTTACTCCGACTCCGAAGTTCAAAACTGTGAGTTGCTCGATTTTGTAAAGAAATATATCAATAAAATGAGAACTAGACCAATATTGATAACACTGAGACACCGATTTCCTGTTGGACTGATGATATAAGTTACGATAAGCTGAATAATCTTTTGAAAATAGCATTTAATTAATCAAAATTAAATTTTAAATTAAACTAGGTTGTGGTGACCAAATTTATATATTTGAAATCCTTTAGCAATGGGCTTTCAACAAATATATTCTTTACCATAGCTATAAGGCATACTTTTAGCTGTATAAAGACAAATTCTAGAGGGTGTATAAAAGTGTCTGCAGGAGGGCTCAGTATCCTTAAGTTATTTATGCCCTGTACTGTATATGAAGAAGGAAAGTTTCTGTTTTACATGAATAAATATTTTGCTAACTTTAGGAATATGCCAGTTATCCCTTGTTAAAATATTTTAGGATCCACATTAAAGCCAGTATCTCACATCTAGAATTCAGCTATTGTTATTGCATCAATGTGAGAAAGACAGATTCAGCAATTGCAAGATAACAGCATGTATTCAAACTGGGAAGATGAAATTAGCATCTGAAAATAGCTCAAATGGTCCGAGTCTGAGAGACTGACGTACCAAATAGACTGGGTTTTTTTGGCTGATACATTTTGGTTAAAATTAATGACCATTGTACATGTAGTAGATTTTTGTAGACAAGCGCTTACCTGTATCTGCATCTTTGCTCTGTTCATTTTCTGTGAGAGGATGATCGTGTAAATGTAAATAAATCTGAGAAAAGAAAATATAAATGACTTCTTTTGTCATTATTAACCATCTATACTGCTCATATAGGTCAATAATTCCATATTAATTATAATCTATCTAATGTCGTTATTAAATCCAAACAGCTGGATACATTTATGACTTTCTACTCAATTTTACAGAATACGCCCAAGTTCAACACAGAATAGATGAGCAGTGAGCTCGTATATGAGTCTGACCCAACTGTCGCTTCGCTATAGTGGGTCTGAAGTAAAGCCTATGTGCTGGATGTCCACCAATGAGTGGCATGCTTCATCCCTGGAGGAAGCGTTTATTGTCACAGTAATTGTAAACAGACTGACATTGGTTTTATAAAATCCAGAAGAAATCTACATCAAACGGTTGAGAAATTCAGCAAACCTCCGTGAGTCTACAAGAGTCCCGCCTATATCGAAGAAACATGGATTTCCTCCTTACACCGAGACCATCAAAACAAAACATTTAAAAATCGATTATTGTGAGTAGGGCTTGGAAGTGAGAAAAATAGCCTAATGGGCTCCAATACCCCTCGGTTATCAGTTATTGTCTTTACTCAGCAATCATGCATTGCATAAAATGTATTTTTAGAACTTTGACAACATCATGTAGGTTAAAAAAAAGGTGATCTAGTAGGGTTGACTGTATTTCTCTCATCTTAGAAATACATCTTGAGCCAGGTCAGCTTTTGCCAAGGCCTTAACTGATGGGAAACATTTTGTGCTGAGGTTCTGGTAGAGCATGAGCAAATTCTTAGCTCTAAATATACTCTTCTATATAGCTCGTAATCAAACCAAGTAATTTGATCTTGGAAATACAGATCAAGGTCAGTCATCTTCAGCAATTTTCAGGTCTATTCTACGTTATTGCATATGGAGAATTTAGACTTAACATATAGAATTTGACCTTTAGAAAATAGGTCAAGGTCAGTGATATTCAATAGACTCCAGGTCCAGGCATATGTGGTATAAATTTGGACAAGGTGGATATAATCCTTCATGAAATATTGTACTAAATAAAATCTGACCTCGATAAAATAGGCCGAGGTCAGTCATCTTCAGCACACCTCTGGACCATCACCAGAAGTATAGAGAGTATTAATTTGGAAAGCCTAGCTATATTTCTTCATGTTATATCTTAATAAACAGTATATGACCTTGAAAAAATAGGTCAAGGTGAGTCATCTTCAGGACACCTGTGGACCATCGCCAGATGTATACATAGTATTAATTTGGAAAGCCTAGCTATATTTCTTCATGTTACATCGTGATAAACAGTATTTGACCTTGAAAAAATAGGACAAGGTCAGTTAACTGAGATAAGATTCTTATCAATCACCAGTTGCATATATGTAATATGAATTTGAAGACTCTAGCTTTAATCCTTCAAAAATATATTGCAAATATTAGAATTTGACCTTGATAAAATAGGTCAAGGTCGGTCATTTTCAATAGGCTTCTGACCCTTCACCAGATGCATATGTGGTATTAATTTACAATACCCGACTCTAATCCTTCTATCTTGGATTCACAGACGGACAGATAGACGATGTTGATGACGACAATATCCGAGGGGTAAAAATGATCTATGTGGGATGAAAAATGTGAAGAATGTGATTCAAGTGAGCCCACATGACCACCATTTTGAATTTATGCATGATGCTTTATTCTGTGCATCGTTTGAATAAAAACAAAATAACCCCAATATAATCAGCTGTACTAAAAGATCAGAGTTGGTTACATAGTTTAACTGTAGATAATTGATCTCACAGAATGAAACAAGAAAGGAAATGCTACATCCTACAAAAGAATTCCAGGTAAGACAACTCTTCTCAGAAAAACAGCTGTGTTCCCAAGAAGAACACACAATCGCTCACAATACTCTTAAAATAGAAAAAGCTAGACAAGAAATATCGGCAGAAATGATAAAGTGGTCAGGACCATTTCCTATGCTTATTTATTGGATGACCTTGTAGTGTGTCGTCCAACATGTAAAATAAGACAGTTATTCAAGACATTTCTGTGGTACAAAGTCACAGTCCATCACATTGGTGTTACAACTGACAGCTCATGTATACATTCATGTACCATTCGTCATTTTTTGAAGGAAAATACTGTACCTCTATAGCAATCTGTGACGCCCTTAAATAGAATGGATGACTGCGCAGGACATCCTCTAGCCTCAGCAAACCTATGTATGCTCGTAACGTCATCTTCCTCATACAGTAGGTGTGAAAATCAAACTGGTCTTCTATGATTTCTGTGAAATGCTGGAAAATACAAATATATATGATTATGACAAATGCAAGAAATAAAGTTGAAGGAAATTCCCCATCCTTAGGTCAGAAAATTTTACTGAGGTATATTTTCAGTGGACTGTTTTCAGTGAAGAAAAATATTAGCGAACCTGGGAACTGCATGGCTCAACACACAAGGGCAGACCACTCATGTTTGTTACTATACCAAATAATGCTTGGTGGGTGCATATACTCATATATAAAAAAACACCAGAATAAAATCTGAATGTCAAGACCATTGTATGTGAAACGGACTTGTCATAAATTGTCAAATACAATGGCGGTACCACAAGTCTTTTTTTTTTCTTTGTGAGATTTGTTATTCATAATAAAAATTTCAATGAAGCATCACCATATTTGGTTCAGATAATCTTAGAGTGAACACTGCTTGTGCTGTCGAGTGCTTATCGCACCAGCTGCTCAACTCATATGAGAGATTTCAACTGATATGGGAAAATTCTATAATTGTGAACTGTAATTCTATGGACACCTATTCATTCATTTTGGTGGAAGAAATCGCTGGCACTGCTTGCCCACATGGACACGTCAACATTGAAGCATCAATAAGTGCTTTCCATTACTTGGCGTCGCCTGTAAATAAACCAATCTACTCAACCTTCTGGCAGTGGATTTTGAACCAATTTGAAAGGGTCTAAAAATGGGTGACTGACTGCATGGCATGGCCTTCATTCACACATTATTGTTGCCAGTCAAAATTATCTCCTTTTACAAAATATGATCAAAATTTACAGTCATGTTTCCCGATTCCGCATTTCAAAAAATAAAAGCTTCCACAAAACTGAATAAAAAGATGTGTAGTTCTCATTTAGCCTTAAGGTGGCTCCCTGGTTTCGGTGCAAAGTCCTGTCATTTTTCTCATATTTTTTGTACAGCTCAGGAAGTTCATCCTATATCAGAAAATGATATAAAAATTGGGGCATAGCGTATTACTTTTTCCTAATTTTCAGCTTGTAAATGAAACCAGTATTCATTACATAAATCTCTTGATGCATCGATGATGTATACCAAATTTTACATTGAGCATTTGAACAGTATCAGAGATAGAGATCATTAATGATTTTGCATAAATTAAAGATGGCTGCCCATCCTTCCCGCCACTCAGAGAAGCTGATGTGGTTATTCATTAATGCAAGTCTTCATACATTGATGCTGCAAACCAAGTTTCGTATAGAACACTTAAATGGTATCAGAGATAAACATCATTAAAGGTTTTGCATAAATTAAAGATGGCCACCAAGATTTCGGCTCAATCAGAGAAACCAGATCTGTCATTCATCATAAGTCTCTTGATGCATCGATGATGTATACCAAATTTTAAATCGAGCACTTCAATGGCATCAGAGATAGAAATCATTAATGATTTTGCATAAATTAAAGATGGCCTCACATCCTTCCCACCAGTCAGAGGAACTGATGTGGTTATTCATTGCAAGTCTCTTGATACATCGATGCTGTATACCAAGTTTCGTATAGAACACTGAAATGGTATCAGAGATATACATCATTAAAGATTTTGCATAAATTAAAGATGGCCACCAAGGTTTCCACCCAATCAGAGAAACCAGAACTGTCATTTGATGTATCGATGATGTATACCAAATTAGATGGCCACCAAGGTTTCCACCCAATCAGAGAAACCAGAACTGTCATTTGATGTATCGATGATGTATACCAAATTTTACATCGAGCACTTCAACAGCACTTCAACGGTATCAGAGATAGAAATCATTAATGGTTTTGCATAAATTAAAGATGGCCGCAAGGTTTTAAGTCAATCAGGTCCCGATTCAAAGTATCTGGATGTATCGATGATGTATACCAACTTTCATATAAAACAATTATATGGTAACAGATATGCATCATTATCGATTTCGCATAAATTAAAGATGGCCTCCAGGGTTTCCAGCTAATCAGAAAAGCCGGTTTGGTAATTTATTGAAAGTTACTTGATGTATCGATGATATATACCACTTTTCGTATTGAACAGTTGAATGGTTTTCGAGATATGGATCATTATCCATTTTGCATAAAATTAAAGATGGCCACCAAGGTTTCCACCCAATCAGGTCCCAATTCAATAGGCTTCCGGTCCTTGACCAGGTAAATAAGCATAACAAATTTGGAATTCATCAGTGGAACCGTTTTCTGGCTATCTCGCTCACGTACGGACAGACGGACGTACAAGACGACGACAATACCCCACGGCCAAGAGGGGTAAAAACCTAATACTTGGGTATAATTGCTTTCAGAATATTCAAAAGTCATGTCAATTTTCTCTTTTTTTCAATATGTAACTCTTATAACCTGTAGTTTTTGAATAACTCAAATTTAAGGTAGGTCGCCATTCAAAAAGGGCATGAATGGTGTCTGAATCCACCTACTCCCACACTTTTTCCCGCCATCTTGGATGGGGTCCCAACAATGCAACGTCATGACGTCGACAAATGCCACGCCAACAAAGAGTTTGCCATTCGACGTCATGACGTCACAAGGGATAATTTATCAATTGTTCACGAAACCAGCCGCTGAAACGTAAACGCTGCATGTCAAAGTATCTCATTCTATCCATTCGCACACAAGAGTACATGTACAAGGGAGGTAATTGGTATGCGTAAAAAGCTGCGCAGAACAGTCATTCTTGTAAGGGCTGTTCCATTTAAAAAGGTATGGGAGGGGCGGAAGGCAGCTTGGAATTATACCCCACCACCCATAGAAATTTTATTGGCCTTCCCAATGTTGTAACATGGATTGAAGGGGATTTCCTCCCATGACCCATAGAATAATATATTGAGTGCCTTCCTCCCCTCTCATACCTTTTTAAATGGAACAGCCCTAACCAGGGAGCCACCATAAGCAGAAATTTGCATGCTGTAACCACAAACAGCAATTACCAGAGGTGTTCGATTAGACTGTGGTTACAAATCTTACCCTATCTATTTCCAGACACTTTTTTAGTGCCTCTCCCCATTTACCAAGTCGTTGGTAGGCAGCAGCACTCTCTGTCTGGAACCACATACACTGCATCTCATTCAAATTCTCCATTGCTGATACACCTTCCTGTGAAAGAGAAAGAAGATTGCCCCCATACACATGCCTTATCATTCTTAAAATATAGCGGTAACAAGCTATAGACGACGAATGGACCCATTAGAATACATGTGAATCTTACTGATTTTGAAGGCTTCTTCTTTGTGACCACATATATATCTGGAAGCAAATGTTATGGTCGAGTGAGAAGTCTTCCAGAGAAATGGTGGTAACGAATAATTGGTGAAAAGTTTGACATGAAGACTCAGAAAATATGGGTCAATCTTGTTGATTTTCAATAGACTTCTGCCCTGCCACCATAAGTATGTGCGAGATAAGTATGGCCCCCTGGGCATATTTATGCTCGAGATAGGGTGGTAATGAGAAAATGGAGATGGACGGACCTACAGACGTACATGATAATGACAATACTACAAGACCATTTTTCTTCCTGAACCTATTAACCAGAAACCTAAGCTGCTCCACTATTTGATATGTTGACAATAAATGGTACACTCTGCACTCCTCCATTCAGTATGTGTATTCCATTGTCTGGATATATGGCCAACACTGGTAGCTGTATGGACCAATCACATTCAAGAACACGAACATGTGGCCCGATTTTTTGCACATGCCTTTGGCCCGGTGAACATAAATGTATTCAGTGCAGAGTATTTTATGCAGTGAAAATGTATAAAATATAACCATATGGAACAGTATACACAGCCAAGCAAGCACAACACCTGAAACCAGGCTGGATTTCAAAATTCTTATTTCAGGCATGGTGATCTTCAGCTTTCTGTTCTGACAGCATGAATGTCAGGGCTACATCATCGAGTTGATGACTTCAGACAGGTTTAACAGGCGAGTACTATCCAGCTGTCACACTTCAGTAGGATCTATCAGATATATACATCATCTGCAGGCTCCAAAACATCCACACTCCGGGAAATCTATTATATCCTTGAAGAATACAGTTCACCCTACCAAACCTTACTTCCACATCTTTAACATCACTAGAGCAGGGGTCCATAGACGTCATGTTTTACCACCGTTATTCGGCTGTAAAGATTAGTAAAAAAACTGAATACGGACTGCAAAAAACTCAAATATATATCATTTGGGTTAGAAATATTCAAAGTTTTCAGACAGAAACTCAATTCCCAAAATGAGATGGATAAATTCAATCGTCCCAAAACGCTTTGCTAGATCATCACTTCATGAAAACGGGGAATTCCAGCGCCGAAAATAAGTGAGACATGAGGCTGCACCTAAAAGGTGCTTTGACCCCTCAGCACAATATGTCCAGCGAATAACAGGTTGACATAAAAATCTGCTGAATTCTGTCAAATTTATTTACCCACATATGTATTAATGTTGATTCAAGAGAATACTCAACGATTAGTATTTGCTAGTACCGGCTTCAGTCATCAATCCTGTGAAGGGATATCGATCCAAGGCTGTGTGGATCGATACCTCAAGAAAAGTTAGTAAAGATCTGGTGAATAGTTCTTCATAGATGAAGATCTATTCCAGGGAAGAGTCGAGTGTGTGTGTGTAGTACTCAACATCTCTGGGTTACTAGGGATATTCACTGTGAGTATCAGAGCTGTCAGTCAAATTGTAACTGAGATCTAGCCCGGACAAAAGTTAGTGACGGAAAATTTCAAAGGGCCATAACTCTGTACAGAAATGACGTAACACGAAATAAACATGACAGTGCACATGTCTGGGATACTAGGGATATTCACTGTGAGTATCAGAGCTGTCGGTCAAATAGTAACTGAGATCTAGCCCGGACAAAAGTTAGTGACGCAAAATTTCAAAGGGCCATAACTCTGTAAAGAAATGACGTAACGCGAAATAAACATGACAGTGCACATGTCTGGGATACTAGGGATATTCACTGTGAGTATCAGAGCTGTCAGTCAAATAGTAACTGAGATCTAGCCCGGACAAAAGTTAGTGACGCGAAATTTCAAAGGGCCATAACTCTGTAAAGAAATGACGTAACACGGAATAAACATGACAGTGCACATCTCTGGGATACTAGGGATATTCACTGTGAGTATCAGAACTGTCAGTCAAATAGTAACTGAGATCTAGCCCGGACAAAAAATTGTTGACAGACGGCCGTCCGTCCGGCCGACCAGACGTACATGCCAACGACAAGACCCTACAGCCCTATGGGCTGAGGGGTAAAAAGCGCTGGAAGAAATCGGATATTTCAGGTTAACCGCGTAGTGCAGAGCACACGGAATTGCATGGACTATTGACAGGAAAACTTGATGATTCCGAGGTATAGTTCGGCCTAATGAATATATTAACGTTCGGTACATACAATACAAGGCAGAAATAACTTGATGCTAAATTCGAGTTAAGAAAATCATTTTCGCGACTATAATTTATTAATCTCAATCGGAAAACGCGCCTCAATCGCGCAAAAACAAAAGCATAATCGCGACTGAGACGCGCGACCGCTCGCCGTAACTGTAATGATACTGCATGACACGATCAGAACCAGTCGCATGTTGTAAATAAACGGGTCCCTTTGCTATTTGCCGATAGTCTCGTTTCTCAGCCTTGTATGCTCGGATAAATGCATGAGGGAGGATTTTGTTATAGACGGTCTTGTTTTGGAAGCGATATATTTGCATGTAGCTTGATTGAAACCCCGCTAAATATATTTATTTTCAGAAGGCCCATACTTTAATTAATCTGTTCTTCAAAATATCTGCCCGTTTGTGTCTAAAATAAAACCAGACCAGGCGAGAAAATATAATAAACAAAAAATACTTTGATTTCGGCAACTTTACCGTGCGTCCATGTCCCAGCCATCTCATCACAATTTGCCCAATTCAACCGGACAATCATGCTGAAATACCAGTGCATCGTCCCTGTGGGTTTTAATCCGACATATAAATCCGAGTATCCCTTTATTTCCATTGTAAATCCAACAGTCGGCTCGCTAAAAGTTTCCTACGGAGCCATTTAAATTCACTTGGCACAAAAGACTGACATACAGACAGACAGCCGGCCAATCGCTGCGGTTGTCTCACAGCTTTTTATTCGATGACCTCATTCTCAACTAATCAGCTTCGCGGTATTAACCAGCTCAGTCGGCCTTGTTTTATCGGAGGAATATTCATGATGACGACATGTCTATCTAATCAAATACTTCGTTAATTGCTTGGTTATTTGTTAAATCACTCATCATAGGTCGGAAGTGGGGGAAATGATCTTCGAAATGAGGCCAAGATCTCCCACATTCTACCGCGTGAAATGAGTTTTCGATGCGTTGAAAATGCTAAAAAAAAAACCGGCAAATTCTTTGCTGATTTTCTCAATTTCCATCAGAATGAAGGTACGTCTTCAATAAAATAAACCTCTTATACGTTTATGGTATTATTCTTAATAAAATTTGAACTTATATTGCCGATTATTTCATTATTGAACGATGTGAACTATCAACGAGCTTTAACTCGACGAACATTTTACTGTGAGGGGAATTTTTTATGTGGTGGTCAATCTCGGCATGTTCGGCCAACAAGATTCGATCTGACGCGATCAATAAAGTAATCCCTTTTGAAAAATGCCTGTGGATCGCGCTAAAACCCAAGACGATCGCGTCGACGGCTACCATCGAGCGCTTTTACGCGTTTACAGAAAACAGGTCGAAAGCGCGTGTTTCAAAATTTACAGTCGCGACTCCTTCAATAAACTAGCGCAGGTCAGTCTCGATTACTTCACGTTCTACTCGCGTTTAGCATCAAGTTATCTCTGCCTTGTACTGTATCTGAAATGCCGGGTTAATCTCGACATGCCAAGCAGGCGGTATCACCATGTACTCTCTATGCGAAACTTGTCGACTCCGAGGTATTTTTTTACCAGCTTCCGAACAATTCGCGCCAAGGCCATCCCAGACCCTGCGTAGTTGTTGTTGTCATCTTTAAATCGCGTAGGTCGTGAATTTGTCCGCCAGAGTTGCAAGTTTCAAAAATGAAATGCAAAGAAAATATAGTCTACGCAACGAAAGAAAAATGTGTCCTCATGTTGTTGTTGTTGAAAAACGACAGCAATCATGCATTGTATAACATCATCAGTGTATTTTTAGAACTAGATAACAAAAATGTGATCTACTAGGGTTGACTGTAGTTCAGCTTTTGCCAAGGCCGGAGGTTCTGGTAGAGCATGACCGAATTCTTAGCTCTAAATATTGTTGTTGAAAAACGATATGCGTGTTGAAAACTTTTGTGCCTTACTTCCCTATTTTGAAAGTGAACTCTTCCAATTCGACTCGTCGGGAAGCCTTGTGGGATTACATGTACAACACTGGGTCAGTCAAAGTTTCCATTACCGCAATAGGGATGACGGCCCGACAGTATTTCGCTTTGTAGAGCCACGTGCCAGCAGTCAGTCGACCATATTTCCCGGCTAAATCATTACCGTGATGCCGGCGTTCGGTTCATTCAGTATCCATCAAACACGAAGTAAAAAGTGAAATGTCCAGCGATGTCAAGGGTTGAAAATACATGTACATCAAAACTAAACGTCTAAATTTCACCGGACTTGTACAAGCCAAGTCCTGCAATCATGATCGGGTTGTATTTTTGTAAAGTACATTGACTGGTCTACAACTTCACTCGTGAGATGTCAACGTGACTGACGCTGCGGTAAGACCAGGCTGCATATTTTATCTTCGTCTGCTCCATAAAGTTGACTCCTCGGTGATTATAAGCAATAAATTTTCATAGTTGGAAGAGTAATGGAAAATCATACTTTAGAAAAAGGCATATTTCTGTATTAACTTGCATCAACCTTCATTGAAAATTTAACCAGAGGATATAGGCCTGTCCCGAAGGAATTTTATGAGACCTGAAATAAAATGCGAGGTGACCTCCAGAAATGGATTTTGGAAAAAATAAAAAATAGCCCATGGGCTTCAATACCCCTCGGCTATCAGTTAGGCCAATGATAATTAATAGTCTGCATCTCATGACCTAGTGGATCAAAAAACTAGATGCTACTTGCGTTAATTATTAATTATTGATTATTAAGAACAAAACCATTTCAACTCAAAGATAAATTATTTTATTCTCATTCGAAACCCAAAATTAAGGCCCTATTTCGTAGACAATTGATTGGAGGATATTGAAACTTCACACAGGAGATAAACTAAAAAGTACCAATTTTATTCCAATGTATCAAGAAAATCCTTCCAGTAGTTCTCAACAAATCGCGAAAACAAGAATTAGATGGGAGATTTGTAGGTTATCTTTTGTCGTCAGCCTGCATGTTATAACATTGGCAAATCAACGTCATCGTAGCCCCAAAATAATATGGTAGGTATTGGTGATTTTCGTCAATTCCCAACAGATTTTAATGGAATATGGGGGAAAAATACAGTATTTTTTAGTTTATATACTGTGTGAAGATTCGATGCTGTACGATAAATTGTCTCCGAAATATCGCCGAAAACGTCTCGGAATATATTATCTGGGACAGATAGTAGTACTTTCGTTTTCACACCTTTCGAGATATTAAAGTTTTACAAACATCGTCCAGTCTCGCATTCTCGGGAAACGTTTTTGTTGTAGGGGTCACCAGAATCTTCGATCTTTTCATTTCGATTATACTGCATGTACAGATAACCATTGTGATAACGTTAAATCGACGAATAGACGTGAAATATGACATTTCATGCAGCCGCTCATGCCATGTGCCGCTCACATTCCTCTGTCAAAATGGCGGTCACTGTTTAGTCGAAGCAACCCGGAACCACGAACCCGCTACTGAGCTATAGCTGATCGATGCGTCTACAAAGGTTGGCTGGCTTTATAATATGGTATTAAACATTCCGGGACATGCGAATAGGGTTGAGATACTGTACATAGCATATAACATCGGCAAAGATTATCTGCGACGGAGAGGAAACCCACACTCAAGGGAGTTAACTTTGCAACTGCATCGGGTTTTTCTCTCGGCAAGGGAGACAATTTCGTAACGGAATTTTTTTTTTTATAGACGGAGTAAATAATGACAAACAATGCGCTATTATTGTCCATAATTTTCCTAGTGCGGGCCGATTTTCCTAATGCGGGCGGGTCATGAGAAGCAGCCAATTAATTAACAGAGGCCTTATTGTCTACACCCAGCAATCATGCATTGTATAACATCATCAGTGTATTTTTAGAACTAGATAACAAAAATGTGATCTACTAGGGTTGACTGTAGTTCAGCTTTTGCCAAGGCCGGAGGTTCTGGTAGAGCATGACCAAATTCTTAGCTCTAAATATGCTCTTTTAAAAAGCTTATAATCCAATCAAGTAATTTTATCTTGGAAATATAGATCAAGATCAGTCATCTTCAAAAATTTTCAAGTCAATTGTAATCTAATCAATTCTAATTCAACATGAATTTGGAGATCTTAAACTTAACATATAGAATTTGACCTTTTAAAAATAGGTCACAGGGCTCTCAAGGAGAGGCGAGCGATCACTCGCGCGCGCCTCTTGCTCGCCTGAAATCAAAAAATGGCGAGTGGTTCACCACTCGCCTGTTTTCGTCGGTCAGAATAAAATTTAATGACATCTTCAGCTGTTGCTGTCAAGTTCTTGGCTTCCAAAATATCTTGTTGTTCATCATTGGCATGTTTCATAGGTCAGAATAAAGTTTAATGACATCTTCAGCTGTCGTAAAATTCTTGGCTTCGTAAAGATCTTGTTGTTCAGTAATTTCGGAAGGCTTCCCGCCATTTCCGCTTCATGTGTTTGTGCAAAAAGTATAACCCTGTGTCGGAACGAAATTACAGATCCGTTATGGGTAGACTGGTTGCCTCCCTTGTATTTCCATACAGACACGTTTTGAGACGTGGGTTATGATTTCCACAAATATAAAATCCGTCAGGTACCACGGCTCAAACCACCATGGCATCACGCCGTTTTAAACATAGTTTCCGATTTTGTTTAACATAACATCACTCCGTTTTAAACATTAGTTTCCGATTTTGATTTTCTCTCGCTGTTAAGCGGACTTTCGTCCCACGATCAAGTCCATGCTTTTTATTGCTCTCACGCAATTCCGGTGGGTGTCAAGCACGCCTTTTCGTTCCTGACAATTTTGTCACTGTTAGCGGAAAATTGCACGATGTCGAATCCGAAAGGAAAGCCGATAGAACTATCAACGTACCTAAAAGGGGAGAGGAACCTACATCAGTGTTCCGAATTAAAGAAGACTACAACACCGTTCTGAACCGCGCATATGTGACTCACATATTCTGTAATGTACTTATAGAAGTAATTTTAGCATTTCACTCGCCTCAGGGATTTCTCAGGCGAGCGACAAAAGGACTCGCCTCACTCGCCTGAGCTTAAATGCAGGCGAGTGACGAATCACTCGCCTTCATTCTGCTCCCTGAGAGCCCTGGGTCAAGGTCAGTGATATTCTTCATTAGTCTTCAGGTCCAGCCATAAGTGATATAGAATATTGTACTAAACAGAATCTGACTTGGATAAAATAGGTCAAGGATAAAATAGGTCAAGGTCAGCCATCTTCAGCATACCTTTGGAGCATCACCAGATGTACACATGGTATTAATTTGAAAAGCCTAGCTATATTCTTCATGTTAGACCATAATAAACAGTATATGACCTATAAAAATAGGTCAAGGTCAGTCAACTGGGATAGGCTTCTAGTCAGTCACGAGTTGCATGAGTAATATGAATTTGGAGACCCCAGCTTCAATCCTTCCAAAAATATAGCAAATACTAAAATTTGACCTTGATAAAATAGGTCAAGGTCAGTCATCTTCAGTACACCTCTGGTCCTTCACCAGGTGAATACATAGTATCAATTTGGAAACCATGGATATATTTCTTCATGTTAGACCATAATAACCCGTATATGACATTGAAAAAATAGGTCAAGGTCAGTCAACTGGGATAGGCTTCTAGCCAATCACCAGTTACATAAGTAATATGAATTTGGAGACCCTAGCTTCAATCCTTAAAAAAATACAGCAAATACTATAATTTGACCTTGATAAAATAGGTAAAGGTCAGTCATCTTCAGTACACCTCTGGACCTTCGCCAGATGTATATATAGTATTAATTTGGAAAACCTAGCTTTATTTCTTCATCTTATATCACAATAAACAGTATATGACCTATAAACGAGAGATCCTGAAGGATCTTGGCACCCACCATTGTCCGATAATTGTAAGCTAATGACAAGAGGATCTTTTTGTCCATTGTTACTAGAAACAAGCAAGTGCTTTGTAATTTTGTTTACAGAATTTCGAATCTGAGCGAAAAAGATCGAAAAATGGACACTGGAAAACACCAAGATATAATCTTTCTAAGTTTCAGAAGTTTCAAGATTTCTAGAAACTGAACTTATGTCGGTTGTTATAGTACAAGAGAAATGAGCAAAGTTAGCCTGAAAGTGAATGTACATGTACGGAGGATCCTTCGTCTTCGTTTTGTAGTATTTTTATTTTATTTATTTTTTTGCACGTGTCATCATTTGGTACTGGAAGCGAAGAAAAATCTCTTTGACACTTTGGCATACTTAAGATTTTATAATTTGGAACGAATGCTAATTCTGTTCTGTTTACTGGACTAGTTTGAGATATCTCTTTTAAGATACCATGCTCGAAAATAGTAAGATGGTACAATACTTAATACTGAAGGCATCCGGTCCGCGCAGTAATGTTGAAACTTCGAATTTGAAAGTGTCTGAATCTTGATTATTTCCCATGGATCGAAACATGCAGTAGTTTACAGTTGTCGAGTTGTGACATTGTGTCACAAGAGTGACGTCCCTCATGTAGCTGACCCGCCGGCAGACGAAAGGGTGGGGCAGTTCACTTGCAACTGCATGGACTAAATACATTTTAATTCCGAATTATTTGAACTCCTTGATATGGAAGGTGAAGATATGGATATTCTCTATAGTCAATATATAGAATATGCCCCACCGTTTGATCCACCGACTCTTGTGATGCAAGGTGACAACTCGGGAATACCGTATTAATTGGATTTTCGAATCGGACCGATAAAGCTATCTTGCACAACTAGGCCCCATCTGGGACCTGTGTACCAAATTTCAGAAAGATCCATGAAATATTTTCTGAGAATTCAAGATAACAGTGTTTCAAGGGGAAAATCAAGATGGCCACCTGGCAACCATATTGGATTTTCGAATCTGACCAAAAAAGGTATCTTGCACAACTGGGCCACAAGGGGAATCTGTGTACCAAATTTGAGGAAGATCCATGCAGTACTTCTTGAGAAATCACGATAACAAAGTTTCATTGGGAAATCCAAGATGGGCGCCTGGTGGCCATATTGGATTTTCGAATCGGACCAGAAAAGGTATCTTGCACAACTAGGCGACAAGGGGAACCTGTGTACCAAATTTGATAAAGATCTATGCAGTAGTTCCTGAGAAATCGCAATAACAAAGTTTCATGGGGAAATCCAAGATGGCCGACTGATGGACATATTGGATTTAGGAATCGGACCAGAAAGGTATGTTGCACAACTGGACCACAAGGGCAACCTGTCATACCAAATTTAAGAAAGATCCAGGCAGTACTTCCTGAGAAATCACGATAACAAAGTTTCATGGGGAAATCTAAGATGGGCGCCTGGTGGCCATATTGGATTTTCAATTTGAACCGAAAAAGGTATCTTACACAACTAGAACATAAGGTGAACCTGTGTACCAAATTTGAGAAAGATCCATGAGGTACTTCCTGAGAAATGACGATAACAAAGTTTCTTGGGGAAATCCAAGATGGCTGCTTGGTGGCCAAATTGGATTTTCGAATCGGACCAGAAAAGGCATCTTGCACAACTAGACCCCAAGGCGAACCTGTGTATCAAATTTGAGAAAGATCCATGCAGTAGTTTTTGAGAAATCGCGATAACAAGGTTTCATGGGGAAATCCAAGATGGCCACCTTCTGGCCATATTGGATTATCGATTGGGACCGAAAAAGGTATCTTGCAAAACTAGACCCTAAGGAGAATGTGTGTACCAAATTTGAGAAAGATCCATGCAGTACTGAGAAATGGCGATAACTAAGTTTCATGTGGAAATCCAAGATGGCTGCCTGGTGGCCATATTGGATTTTCGAATCGGACGAGAAAGAGTATCTTGCTCAACTAGACCCCATGTGGCACCTGTGTACCAAATTTGAGAAAGATCCATGCAGTAGTTCCTGAGAAATTGCGGTAACAATGTTTCATGGGGAAATCCAAGATGGCTGCCTGGTGGCCATATTGGATTTTCGAATCGGACCAGAAAAGGTTTCTTGCACAACTAGATCCCAAGGGGAAACTGTGTACCAAATTTGAAAAAGATCCATGCAGTAGTTCCTGAGAAATCGCGGTAACAAGTTTTCATGAGGAAATCCAAGATGGCTGCCTGGTGGCCATATTGGATTTTCGAATCGGGCCAGAAAATGTTTCTTGCACAACTAGACCCCGAGGGGAACCTGTGTACCAAATTTGAAAAAGATCCATGCAGTAGTTCCTGAGAAATCGCGGTAACAAGCTTTTATGGGGAAATCCAAGATGGCTGCCTGGTGGCCATATTGGATTTTCGAATCGGATCGGAAAAGGTTTCTTGCACAACTAGACCCCAAGGGGAACCTGTGTACCAAATTTGAAAAAGATCCATGCAGTAGTTCCTGAGAAATCGCGGTAACAAGGTTTCATGGGGAAATCCAAGATATAGCATATAAAAAATATAGCAAATACTAGAATTTGACCTTGATAAAATAGGTCAAGGTCAATCACTTTTAATAGGCTTCTGACCCTTCACCCAATACATATGTGGTATCAATTCACAATGCCTGGCTATAATTCTTCTTGAGATATCGTGTTCACAAGAAAGATGGACAGACAGACGGACAGAGGACGACAATACCCTACGGGCAAAATTTACCCGAGGGGTAACAAGAGATAGATAGCACTCAAGAAATTTGCTTAAAAAATTTAACATTGGGTGAATGTGGCCATCCAAAATATTTGGTAGTTTTCAGAAAATTTAGACTTTTGAACTTGGCTTAACTGAACACAAGAGGGCATGTTTCCTGCTTCGATCCTTTGCTGTTTTGAACAATTACTGCTTTGATTTCTCCCACCGATTTCATTCGTGATATAGATTCCCATATGTCCAATGTTATTCAGACTGATCTTGTGGTACATGTAAATCTCTTGGCTTTTATACTGCATTTCGATGAAAACTTTAGCTGAAGACGTGCTAAAAAAATTGAGTTTTATTGAATTTGGATATTTGGTAGATGAATTTTTTTGTCAAAAACGAGAGATCCTGAAGGATCTTGGCGCCCACCATTGTCCGATAATTGTAAGCTAATGACAAGAGGATCTTTTTGTCCCTTGTTACTAAGACGATTGAGTTGTAATTTTGCTTACAGAATTTCGAATCTGAGCGAAAAAGATCGAAAAAGGGACACTGGAAAACACCAAGATATAATCTTTCTAAGTTTCACGAGTTTCAAGATTTCTAGAAACTGTACTTATGTCGGTTGTTATAGTACAAGAGAAATGAGCAAAGTTAGTATAAAAGTGAATGTACATGTACGGAGGATCCTTCGTCTTCATTTTGTAGTATTTTTTTTTTATTTTATTTTTTTGCACGTGTCATCATTGGGTACTGGAAACGAAGAAAAATCTCTTTGACACTTTGGCATACTTAAGATTTTATAATTAGGAACGAATGCTAATTCTGTTCGGTTTACTGGACTAGTTTGAGATATCTCTTTTAAGATACCATGCTCGAAAATAGTAAGATGGTACAATAATTAATACTGAAGGGATCCGGTCCGCGCAGTACTGTTGAAACTTCGAATTTGAAAGTGTCTGAATCCTGATCATCTCCCTTGGATCGAAACATGCAGTAGTCTACAGTTGTCGAGTTGTGACATTGTGTCACAAGAATGACGTCCCTTCATGTAGCTGACCCGCCGGCAGATGAAAGGGTGGGGCAATTCACTTGCAACTGCATGGACTAAAGAAAACTGATTTAAAATTTGAAGAAATACATTTTAATTCCGAATTATTTGAACTCCTTGATATGGAAGGTGAAGATATGGATATTCTCTATAGTCAATATATAGAATATGCCCCACCGTTTGATCCGTCGACTCTTGTGATGCAACAACTCTCACAACTCGGGAATACTATATTAATTGGATTTTTGAATCGGACCAAAAAGGCATCTTGCACAACTAGGCCCCATGTGGGATCTTGCACAAGTGGGCCACAAGGGGAATCTGTGTACCAAATTTGAGGAAGATCCATGCAGTACTTCTTGAGAAATCACGATAAAGTTTCATTGGGAAATCCAATATGGGCGCCTGGTGGCCATACTGGATTTTCGAATCTGACCAGAAAAGGTATCTTGCACAACTAGGCGACACGGGGAACCTGTGTACCAAATTTGACAAAGATCCATGTAGTAGTTCCTGAGAAATCGCAGTAGGCCTGATGGACATATTGGATTTTGGAATCGGACCAGAAAAGGTATGTTGCACAACTGGACCACAAGGGCAACCTGTCTACCAAATTTGAGAAAGATCCAGGCAGTACTTCCTGAGAAATCACTATAACAAAGTTTCATGGGGAAATCTCAGATGGCCGCCTGGTGGCCATATTGGATTTTCAATTGAACCGAAAAAGGTATCTTGCACAACTAGATCATAAGGTGAACCTGTGTACCAAATTTGAGAAAGATCCATGCAGTACTTCCTGAGAAATTGCGGTAACAAGGTTTCATGGGGAAATCCAAGATGGCTGCCTGGTGGCCATATTGGATTTTCAAATCGGACCAGAAAAGGTTTCTTGCACAACTAGACCCCTAGGGGAACCTGTGTATCAAATTTGAAAAAGATCCATGCAGTAGTTCCTGAGAAATCGCGGTAACAAGATTTCATGGGGAAATCCAAGATGGCTGCCTGGTGGCCATATTGGATTTTCGAATCGGACCAGAAAGGGTTTCTTGCACAACTAGACCCCATAGGGGAACCTGTGTACCAAATTTGAAAAAGATCCATGCAGTAGTTCCTGAGAAATCGTGGTAACAAGGTTTCATGGGGAAATCCAAGATGGCTGCCTGGTGGCCATATTGGATTTTCGAATCGGACCAGAAAAGGCATCTTGCACAACTAGACCCCAAGGCGAACCTGTGTATCAAATTTGAGAAAGATCCATGCAGTAGTTCTTGAGAAATCGCGATAACAAGGTTTCATGGGGAAATCCAAGATGGCTGCCTGGTGGCCATATTGGATTTTCGAATCGGACCAGAAAAGGTTTCTTGCACAACTAGACCCCAAGGGGAACCTGTGTACCAAATTTGAAAAGATCCATGCAGTAGTTCCTGAGAAATCGCGGTAACAAGGTTTCATGGGGAAATCCAAGATGGCTGCCTGGTGGCCATTTTGGATTTTCAAATCGGACCAGAAAAGGTTTCTTGCACAACTAGACCCCTAGGGGAACCTGTGTATCAAATTTGAAAAAGATCCATGCAGTATTTCCTGAGAAATCGCGGTAACAAGGTTTCATGGGGAAATCCAAGATGGCTGCCTGGTGGCCATATTGGATTTTCGAATCGGACCAGAAAGGGTTTCTTACACAACTAGATCATGAGGTGAACCTGAGTACCAAATTTGAGAAAGATCCATGCAGTACTTCCTGAGAAATCGCGGTAACAAGGTTTCATGGGGAAATCCAAGATGGCTGCCTAGTGGCCATATTGGATTTTCGAATCGGACCAGAAAGGGTTTCTTGCACAACTAGACCCCAAGGGGAACCTGTGTACCAAATTTTAAAAAGATCCATGCAGTAGTTCCTGAGAAATCGCGGTAACAAGGTTTCATGGGGAAATCCAAGATGGCTGCCTGGTGGCCATATTGGATTTTCAAATCGGACCAGAAAAGGTTTCTTGCACAACTAGACCCCTAGGGGACCTGTGTATCAAATTTGAAAAAGATCCATGCAGTAGTTCCCGAGAAATCGCGGTAACAAGGTTTCATGGGGAAATCCAAGATGGCTGCCTGGTGGCCATATTGGATTTTCGAATCGGACCAGAAAGGGGTTCTTGCACAACTAGATCATAAGGTGAACCTGTGTACCAAATGTGAGAAAGATCCATGCAGCACTTCCTGAGAAATCGCGGTAACAAGGTTTCATGGGGAAATCCAAGATGGCTGCCTGGTGGCCATATTGGATTTTCGAATCGGACCAGAAAGGGTTTCTTGCACAACTAGACCCCAAGGGGAACCTGTGTACCAAATTTGAAAAAGATCCATGAGGTAGTTCCTGAGAAATCGCGGTAACAAGAATTGTTTAGGGACGGACGGACCACGGACCACGGACGAAAAGTGATTTGAACAGCCCACCATCTGGTGATGGTGGGCTAATAACCCCTGCTCATAGTATAATAACAACATCCTGTGCTTGGTATGACTCAATTGCTCCAAAAAGAATTCCCATTACGGAAGAAGTGGAGAAACTATTGTTGTTGAACTGTTTTACATGGGAGAGAACTTTGTTGCCAAACAGAGAAATGTTTATTAACAATTATTTTGTGTCTTTGAAGTGCAGGGTTTCCATTATTACTGCACAGTGCATATGGACAGAAGTGCTGTTGAAAGACTTCTTAGAGGAATGCAGTTAAATTGAACTGTTTTCTCGAGTTTGTGATATCGTTGCTATTATCATCATAGAAAATAAAAAAATCTGAACTCCAGAATTCAAAACTCATTTATTCATGATAGTTATAATATAAACGAAGAATTTCCAACATTCTCGCTCAAAGAAAAAAACAACATAGTATAAAAGAAATACGAAGCTGCGCATCTGAAAACCCCTCGGCTCTGGGCGTCAGCCATTCATATTGTATTCAATTTGAAGCAAGACTTCAGGAACACCAAGCAGTCAAGTGACAAATATACAGATTATGAAACATTTTGCCATTAGAAATGGCCTTGAACGTTTCCGTCTAATCAGAGAAACCGGTATTCATTACATAAGTCTGTTGATGCATCGACGATGTATACCAAATTTTACATCGAGCATTTGAAAATTATCAGAGATAGAGATCATTAATGATTTCGCATAAATTAAAGATGGCCACCCATCCTTCCCACCACTCAGAGAAACTGATGTGGTTATTCATTGCAAGTCTCTTGATACATGGATTCTGTATACCAAGTTTCATATAGAACACTGAAATGGTATCAAAGATATACATCATTAAAGATTTTGCATAAATTAAAGATGGCCACCAAGGTTTCCACCCAATCAGAAAAACCAGAACTGTCTATTGATACATCGATGATGTATACCAAATTTTACATCGAGCACTTGAACGGTATCAGAGATATAGATCATTAATGATTTCGCATAAATTAAAGATGGCCGCCCATCCTTCGATCCCGCCACTCAGAGGAACTGATGTGGTTATTCATTGCAAGTCTCTTGATACATGGATGCTGGATACCAAGTTTCATATAGAACACTGAAATGGTATCAAAGATATACATCATTAAAGATTTTGCATAAATTAAAGATGGCCACCAAGGTTTCCGCCAAATCAGAAACGCCAGAAACGCCAGAACTGTCATTTATCGTAAGTCTATTGATGTATCGATGATATATACCAAATTTTACATCGAGCACTCGAACAGTATTAAAGATAAGAGATCATAAATGATTTTGCATAAATTAAAGATGGCCGCCCATCCTTCCCGCCACTCAGAGGAACTGATGTGGCTATACATTGTAAATCTCTTGATACATCGATGCTGTATACCAAGTTTTGTATAGAACACTTGAATGGTATCAGAGATATATATCATTAAAGATTTTGCATAAATTAAAGATGGCCGCCAAGGTTTTCACCGAATCAGGGAAACTGGTTTGGTCATTCTTTTGAAGTTTTTTGATGCAGCGATGATCTATACCAAGTTTCACACTGAACAGAGAAATGGTACCTAAGATACACAAGATTAATGATTTCGCATAAATTAAATATGGCCGCCAAAGTTTCCAACCAATCAGGTCCAGATTCAATAGGTTTCTGGGTCATGAGCATATGGATGTGCAGTGCAAGTTTGGGGTGCCTAGGGTAAATCGTTCTAAAGATATCTTGGTAACAAGAAAGCTGTGATGGTTTCGCATAAATTAAAGATGGCCGCCAAAGTTTCCAACCAATCAGGTCCAGATTCAATAGGGTTCTGGGTCACGAGCATATGGATGTGCACTGCAAGTTTGGTGTGCCTAGGGTAAGTCGTTCTAAAGATATCTTGGTAACGAGAAAGGTGTGACGGACGGACGGACAGACAGACGGACGGACGTACATGACGACGACAATACCCTTCGGCCAAATTTTGGCCGAGGGGTAAAAAAACAACATTTTCCTACCGCCTTACCCACATTTGTGAAACAGGGTCGGGTTACGCCCAACACACATATTTTTAAAGATGGCCCAATATTCTGACGTATATCGGAGACCTGTTACTATGCCGCCTAATGTTGTGAGAATGGGCATAAAACGAGGGTTCCCGAAAAACATTTGACAGCTGTCACCACACCCTGAGGACATTTATATATAGTTTTGCGGCAGATTACGACAGCAGACTTCGACGGGATTCAGTTTACATATTTTCTTGCGAGTCCACGCGAGTATTAGTTGGTTTGATAGAAAACTATACATTCTTTGCAATCAATGTTAACTGCATGATGCCAAAAATCTGCGATATTTGTCCTTTTATTTATCGCACGTTTTCGTTGGACAGGGTGTAATAGTTTGTTGGAGCTAACTGTGATAGATCACAAAGCATAATGAAATTTTGGTTTTGCAAAACTTTTTTAATTAATGGTACTATAATTGGGATAGATATGCAGGGTGGTAAAAAATTTCAAAAACTCAATACAACTTAGTGGAGTGGCCGTAAAAACAGAAAAAAACTGAAATGGAGTCGAAAAAACCCTCAATATTTTAACTAGGGTGGTAAAAAATGTGACGTCTATGAACCCCTGTAGAGATGTAATGGCTAGCCCATACTACGGAGTCAAATACAGTATTCTCCACGCTAGAAATTTTAGAATATTCCCCTCCTTTACAAGACATATACAAAACATTGGTGAATTGTAATTTTTACGTTTTCAACTAACATCATCGAAAATTACTGTTCCCCTATATCTCCCACACATTTCCAATGTTCTATACGACACTTGAATCTATCATTCTTGTGATTGCCTCTCGCAGAACAAACCAGTATCTTACCCTTGTGAATTTGGAGCACATCTCAGCCGATTCCTGTATCTTACTGGCCCTCAGCAAATATTTGGCACATTTGGAGTTGATGTAGCGGTCAGCCGTGTCCAGGGACTGGGCTTCATCTATCAGTATCACAGCTTCTTCAACGTCACCGGCATGCTGAGTGACAAACAGACAGATGGATAGCTCTGTATTGATATGCACTAGTTAGTAATACAGTGAATAAGAACAATTTGCCAGTAATGTGATGGGGGGGGGGGGGCGGGGAATTTGGCTTAATGTCACACTCAAGGTTGTTTCAGTCATATGGTGACAGTTTGGTTGGTGGAGGAAGCCGGAGTACCTGGAGAGAACCACCACCCATCGGCAAGTAACTAACAATCTTTCACACATGGACCAGCTGGGCTCCAACCCGTGCCGGTTCAGCGGTGTGAGGCTAGCCGTCACCAGTGAAGCATCTCCGACCACTCGGCCACCGAGGGCCCTGCAAATACTGCCAAGCTTTTTACACTTTTCAAGATGCGCAACACCCTATATAAGACAGGAATTGGTCAAGCTTCAGGCAATTCAAATCTTCTAGCATTTCCGTTTTCAGAACTGGATCTAGGAATTCTTTGGAGATAAACTGCATCATTAGAATAATGAAATTGAGTTAAACTTATCTCGAGTGTCCGAGTAGGATTTTTAACGGTGCTTACAAGAAAAAAAGATTTCAGTCATATCACGATGTTGCCTACAGATGACAGAGTGGATCAACTGTCATCTTTTTATAGTGCTGATTTAATAAAACGGGTCGTAGAAAGACATGAGACTCCATCCCGTCACATTATCCCTACATCGAGGCAACAATTCCTTGGTATGACTTCGGCCTAGATACTGATCTGGTGGTGATTGTGTTATTACAAAGTAGATCTCATACCTTGTATAGCCTGGCTTTCAGCACCAGTAATTCTATGAGCAAGGGGGTGTGGTCTAGGGCCATATCGATGTATTCCATAGACCTCTTCGTCTGGCCCATGAAATCAAAATGTTCAGCTAAGTAATAGTAGGTCCATAACAATGCTGTCGGAGGTTCTAACTCTTCTGTATCATCTGTTGAAAAAATAACATAACCCATAATTTAAAGGTGAACTGCAAAGCTTTTAATTTTATCTAAAATGTTGCTTATGTACATCTTGTCTTATGTGACATAACTTTTATACGTTTTTGGGGCAAATATATTTTGCAAAATTGTACTAATAACAATATTTAAGTTATCCGGTTATAAATCCGTCTTGAAAACTTGCATCGCTTGTCTCTCTTGGTTTGTAGAACGTTATGACATTATAGCGGTCTCCTTCATTCAAGTTTTATTTAAATGTGACGTCATGCTATGTCGGATGAATGAGCGAGGACCACTATAACGTCATGACGTTCCAAAAATATCGGGAAGCAAGCGATGATGTTTTTAAAAGTTCTGGCTCTCGTTTTCTGGTGGTATAAGTTTTGACTTCTCATATACCCAAAATAAAACAATAACCCACAGAACTATTACCACACATATTTGTAACAACTATAGAAGTTCTTGTTTTATGACATTTTAATAGAACATTGGAAAGCTTTTCAGTTCACCTTTAATAGCTATAATTAACTCCATTCAAAATCTCCAAACTAAATGTATGATTTCCTTTAAAACCTTTGCATTTCCAATAATTGATTCTTAGAAGCTCTTATAAATTTTTTTGTGGGTATTTGAGACTTACCTGAAGGATGAAATAGTTCTTTTTCCTTCAAACATTCTGCATATCCTAAAACAAGCTCTTCTATCACTTTAGCCTGGAAAAAATGAAATCATTTTTTATCACTCAAAGGGTCAGTAAACCCAATTTATACAATATCACAAAAGACAGGAATGTATAAATGCTTCTTTCAATTCCATCAAAGCCAGTTTTTAGTTGCAAAGAACATCACGTCTGAAATAACGGAAAATATTCAGAGTGGACTGGTTTGGTATCACAGCACACTCAGGCATAGGACCAGGGCTGTCGCCTATCCCGTGTCCCGAAACTGGGCTTAAAGATGACAAAATTAGTGCAATCCTGGCTATAAAACTTGCTGAATTATTAATAGTTCATTTTCATTTTTTACATAAATACTATGAAAATATAGAGATAGCTAGGACTAAAAACTATAATACAATGTATACTAAGAAGTATATCTAACAATCAAGATGTGATCAGAAACGAGACAACATTGGCTTCAATATACACCTGCATGACAAACAGATTTTAATTTTCGAGTGTAACAATTACATGTAGCTTTCTAAATATACATCATTGTGTTGTGATGGGAATTCAGTTACCTTCGACATTTTGACCTCAAAATTTACAAGGTCTCTCTTCCCTCTTGCTGTGAAGGTATATCCCAAGGACAAAATGCAGTCTAAAACTGGAGAAATCACTTCTTAAGATGAATAGTTTGCTATGACTGATATACATGAAATCTGGCCACATTCCACAGCCTTGAAATTGGAGTTCTGATACCGAATCGAGATTCTCAACTATTTTCTGATTTTTGCAATGAATGAACTTGACCTTTAACCTCTACTTTGCTACTCAACACATTCTTTCCCTAATGTGTCTACCCATGAAAAATATATACCATACATAATTTTCCATGATTTTTGGGTCAGTGACCTTGGCCTCAATTTTGGTACCGGTACACATATGGTCGCCCCCTATTTAGAACTGTAGATAGAAACCTGTCACCGATATAGACTGGACGTGAGTGGACAGAATTACCATCACATAATGCATGTATGTCCATTTTCATGGTGGGTGTATAATAAATAAAAAATAATGCAAATTATGAAGAATTAATTTTGGTTCACAAGCTCATCAAATATCTAGATGAAAAATTGACCATAGAGGTTCACGTCCCCCAGCCAGCAGCACCAGTTATGGTTGATTGCAAATCATAACTGGTGTTGCTGCTCCTGCGGGGGAAGTGGACATCTTTGGTCAATTTTATTTGGTCGATGATATCTCATATCATTGATTGAGAGCATGATTTTGAAAATGAAGATGGCTGCTGGCCATCTTGGATTACACAGTTAACTGAATGGTGGCCATCCTGAATTACAGTTAACTGGAAATCAATCCCAACCATCATCTCACCGATGTCAAGACACTCTCCAAGTTTGAAGTCAATCGGTTAAATAGTTTTCGAGTTATCGGTCAGCCAAGACATGTGCAAATGGCCATTCTGGATTATGCAGGCAACTGAAAAGCAATCCCAACGACCTGTAACCACCATCTGGGTCATCTAAACGCGGTAAGACTGAACCTGGGGTCGTGTGTATCCATGTTCAGCCTACTTTCGGCAACTGCAAGAGGGAATTTTCAGAAATCAATACCATGTGTCTTTGTCAGCCAATCAGCTAAAGTCTACCAACGTAACTCGCCATTTTGAGTCATATGAAGTCCTACTTGTTTGAAATTACAGATCTACCACACTTCTTGGATGATACAAAAGTTATTCATACCTATGTATTTTACAACTGTTTCCGAAGTGGTATGAAAACCTGTAATTTATCAGATTTCTCGAGTCTGTTATCCGCTGGATGAAGGCCGAACAGAATACGGTAAAGTACCGGATATCGCTCCACAATAATGGAGACACACGAATCGCAAGCCATCTTATGAATGGCAAAGTGTACGCAAATCCCAACTACCCTCTCACTGATGTCAAGCCACTCTTCAACTTTTGAAGTCGATTGGTTCAATCGTTCAAGTTATTGTCCGGACAAGATCAAACTGCTGATCCAAGATGGCTGATGGCAGCTAATTTGGATTACACAGGAAACTAAAAAGCAATCCCAACTATCCTCTCATCGATGTCAAGCCACTCACCAAGTATGAAGTTGATCAGTTTAATAGATCTGGAGTTGTCCAGACAAGATCCAATTGCTCAAAATGCAACATAATTCAACAACGCTGATGCATGGCGGTCATATTGGATTATGCATGTCTGTGAAATACACACAACCATCCTCTCAGGAATGTCAAGGCACTCCTCCAATTTGAAGTAGATCAGTTGAATCGTAATCCAGTTATTGTCTGGACAAAATCAAACTGCTTAAAATACAGCAAAATTCTATATGGCTGATGGTCAGGGGTTTAGCCAGAATCAGGAAACAGGGCGTCTCACCCAGTTACTATCACAGGACAACTAGGCCGGGGTCCAGGGGCCGCCTAGGCCCCGGAAGCCCCAGGGGTCTAGATGCTCTGAGATGCATTCTAGGGCAATTCTGGCCATGTAGAGAGCACATCTCTGAGCCTCTTTCTACATACTTTCAGATCATTTTATGCAGTATAAAAATGGAACAAAATCTAAATTTTCAAGGAAAGCTTTTGGTTACTCTTCTCAAAATTGCCAATGCAATGAAGAATAATATTGGAGAGAGTGATCACTCTTTTATCACTCACGCAAACCAGAATCCAGTGATTTTTTTATTTTAAATTATACTTAACTTTAGGGTTAATAACTTAATTTTTTTTAGTTTGGTCTGTTAATTTGTTTTCAAACATGTACCTTCTATATCAATGTTTTTTCTTCATTTATTTTATTTTATATAGCCGCTAAATAAGTTATGTAAGAACTACAATGAAACAGTGCCTTGAAAAAGAAACGTCGTTCTTGTTGCGTTTTGGTGAAAACAATAACCTGAAATTTTTTGCCTCGTCACTCCGAGGCCTTAGCCGACCTACTTGATGATACACTGTGCATTGTATTTATCGGCATCATTGAGATACAGGAAAAATGTTGGTCCACGCTTGCGATAACTTTATCAGAGCTCTATATTATTTTGCGTTTTTTGCAACAGAGAACTGGTGACGGTGTTCGCCAGTTTCTCTTTCACTAAGGAGGCCGCGGGTCACACATTGCATTTGCCGGTCAGCTGGCGGTTAGTTCATCGTCATCCCTCGAATCCTCGCGGTCAGAATCCGACGTACATGACTCTACGTTTTCCTTGCTGAAGAAATCTATCCATAATAGGCCTTGTTAGTTCGTTTTGACATCTTGCCGCTTTGAAATTCTCTCGCGGAGTAAAATCAATCTCCGCGCAGATAGACTGATTTGTTTGGGGAATGATATCATAGTACCCTTGTGCAGAGAGCTGAGAGACCACATTCTCAGTGGCTAATTATGCTGTAAACTGCATACGGTAGTGGGTTGGAAAATCCACGCGCACGTGTCAGATGATTTGAGAAAACCTTTAGGAACGGGGTTGCCCTCGTTTTCAAGCTCATGCCTTCGACTCGATGAGATTTCCACGTGGTCGACGTCCAACAATCCATAACAACTACAACAGCCACGTTTGGGTTTGTGTTTTTCCACGGGTTTTTGTTTGATTATTTTGTCCTTGGAAAGCACACCGTCCCGGGGATATGGATTAAACATTACAAATAAAGAATAGCCGTCCCATTTTTGAACTGGCCGTCTCAATGTCACACACTGAGGTTGGCTCTCAAAGACGGCGAGACGCATTGCTGGCTAAACCTATGCTGATGGTGGCCATATTGGATTACGCACAGCCTTGAAAAACAATCAATTGTTTCCTCAGCAATGTCAAGGCACTTCCCAGGTATGAAGTAGATCGGTTGAGTCATTGAAGTTATTATCCAGACGAAATCCAACTGCTTAAAATCCAATAATGGCTGACAGCAATGTCAAGGCACACTGTAAGTTTGAAGTCTATTTGTTAAATCGTTCTCGAGTTATTGTCCGAACAAGGAAACATTACAAAAATATTACTACTAAGTAGCGGGGGACAAAAACACAATGTTGAAAGCCCTGAATTCTCATGCCACACAACTTTGTCTAATGGTACAATGATTAATTTTGCAAGCAAAAATAAAAGTAGAAGGGAGATAGCCAGTCTAAATGTGCTTAACTGGGTTACAGTAGACTTCCTTCCCTTGCCTTCAATCTGATACAAGAGATAGTTGAAGCACAAATGATATCTGCCACCATGGCATGCTCTATTTACACTACTTGTGATTCTCTGCTGTTTCACAAGCGATATGCATAATTTACTCCTGAAAAGATGGTTCATTATCAGCCTATTGTTTCAGCTGAACCTCGCTGGGAAATCCAAATCCGAAAGGGAGATTTTCACTACTCATAGCATGTAGCAAAGGGTTAATGGTTTGTTTTACCGCAATAACTTCCTTCTTGACAGTGGACTAACCTTTTCTGGGTCTTTATACAACGGTCTAAGGGTAACAAACAAGGGAGGAACACCTTTATGTATGGCACGTCTCAGGTATTTGTCCACCAGGACTCGGAACCTATCACCTGTATAACAAAAATCAAGGGATGGGTTATCCACAGATAGTGGACATGAATGTAACAAGGAACATAATAACATGTCCACATCAATTTATAATATCAATTACATGTACATGTTCACAAAGACAGTTTTTAAAAACAGATTATTGCCCAATCTGGTCTTCAAAGTCGGACTACAGGTATACCCTGCACAATCAAATCAACTGCTTAACCCTTTCACCGAACTACCTCTGGGTTTGGCTTTATATATGCTACTTGTATATTTTTAAACAGGGAATGGTCGGTGAAAGGGTTAACACTGCATTGAGACATAACATTCATTTGATAACGGTCAAAGGGGAGGTAACCACATGGAAAATGCCAAAGCTTTATTTCAAATTTAGACGATTCAAAACAGCCAATACCATTCGATATCCGCTTTGTAGGCTCATATAGATTTTTATCACACAACTTTGATAAAACCCTTATCAAATGAAAGACGACTTCCTTTCGGACTTGAATGCCTCCGCTCCAGATCAAAGAAAAAAGATGACCATTGCGGATAAGAATTCAGCTTTGTTGCCAACCAGAGACTATGCCATTGGTGAATTTACAGCACTCTTTGACAGACGTACAACATGAGATTGATCTAACCAAAACCCCTCGGCTTTCCCCAAGTGATTGAGACCCATCGAAGATTATTACATCCGAAAGGGGCATAACTCCATAAGCCGAGGTGAGTAATCCTTTGTTGGCTTGTAGAATACAACAATATAAATAAGTTTCCAAAATATAGTAGCTATACCGAACACAGTTTCGCAGATATAGCTGGTTACATTCAGGCATATAGGACAGAAAAAGAAATTAATATATCAGTAAAGGGACATAACTCTGTAAAGTATGGGCCGAGGGGAGCCACTTTTGATAGGCATCTGACTTGGCACTACTGTAAAATAAGAACTGAGACGAATAAGCTGTACCGAACACGGATCTGCAGATATAACTTGTACATTCAACTACAGATAGCAAAATCGGAGATTACTACATCCAAAAGGGGCATAACTCCATAAGCCGAGGCGAGTAATCCTTTGTTGGCTTGTAGAATACAGCAATATAAATAAGTTTCCAAAATCTGTAAAGGGGCATAACTCTGTAAAATATGGGCCGAGGGGAGCCACTTTCGATAGGCGTCTGACTTAGCACTCTGTGAAATAAGAACCGAGACGAATAAGCTGTACCTAACACAGATCTGCAGAAATAACTTGTACATTCAGCTACAAATAACAAAATCGGAGATTATTTTATCAGAAAGGAGCATAACTCCATAAGCCGAGGCGAGTAACCCTTTGTTGGCTTGTAGAATACAACAATATAAATAAGTTTCGAAAATATAGTAGCTATACCGAACACAGTTTCGCAGATATAGCTGGTTACATTCAGGCATATAGGACAGAAATAGAGTGAGTGAGTGAGTAGGATTTAACGTCGTTTTCAACATTTTTTCAGTCATATCACGACGGTGCCTACATGTGCCAGAACACGAGAGTGTCCACAGGTCTGGCTTATTCTGGACACTGATCAGCCCAGTCAGTACAGCACCCGGTCACCCATCCAAGTATTGACCGAGCTCAACGCTGCTTAACTTCGGTGATCTGACGAGAACCGGGGACAGAAATAGAAATTAATATATCAGTAAAGGGACATAACTCTGTAAAGTATGGGCCGAGGGGAGCCACTTTTGATAGGCATCTGACTTGGCACTACTGTAAAATAAGAACTGAGACGAATAAGCTGTACCGAACACGGATCTGCAGATATAACTTGTACATTCAACTACAGATAGCAAAATCGGAGATTACTACATCCAAAAGGGGCATAACTCCATAAGCCGAGGCGAGTAATCCTTTGTTGGCTTGTAGAATACAGCAATATAAATAAGTTTCCAAAATCTGTAAAGGGGCATAACTCTGTAAAATATGGGCCGAGGGGAGCCACTTTCGATAGGCGTCTGACTTAGCACTCTGTGAAATAAGAACCGAGACGAATAAGCTGTACCTAACACAGATCTGCAGAAATAACTTGTACATTCAGCTACAAATAACAAAATCGGAGATTATTTTATCAGAAAGGGGCATAACTCCATAAGCCGAGGCGAGTAACCCTTTGTTGGCTTGTAGAATACAACAATATAAATAAATTTCGAAAATATAGTAGCTATACCGTACACAGTTCTGCAGATATAGCTGGTTACATTCAGGCATATAGGACAGAAATAGAAATTAATATATCTGTAAAGGGGCAGAACTCTGTAAAATATGGGCCGAGGGGAGCCACTTTCGATAGGCGTCTGGTTTAGCACTAGATAAATAAGTGTTGAAAATTTGGTGGTTGTGTCTCAAGCGGTTTTGCCTAAAATGCGGTAACGGACGGACGGACGTACATGGCGACGACAATACCCCGAGGCCAAAATGGCCGAGGGGTAAAAACTAGTGTTAAATATGACCAATTTATTCAATATTTTCTCCATTATATTCCTTGTGCTATGAGATTCAGCCCTTGAAATTTGGCGCGAATGAAACGATTGTTGAAAAGGCCAGAACAAAAAATCGGTTACATGAATGCGCCTCTGGTACATATGCTCTAGTAACAAAAGTCCCAACCTCTTCTCTGTCTGTCCACTGTGCAAACTTTAAAGGTCAACCCAAACGGATATTTTTTGGTCTAAAAATCCTTAAAAATCATAGTTCATACTTCACTTTGTATGAAAAAAATATTGAAAAAATTCTAATCTGATCAGAAACACACGTAATATGGGAGCAAAGTGGGCTTTTTCACACTTTCACAGCTGGGTTGATGACGTCACGCAGGGCAATTGCCTGAGAAAAATCAGCGGATAACATGGAAAGCGAGTGCAGTCAGAACTCCGATTCAGATGTCAATTCGAGCGATATCAGCTCCTTAGATGGAAATATTTTTTCGCCAAGAAGATGAAATAGACATAGAGCAGGATGATGACGGGCAAAATAACAGTTGTTTGAAGACCAACGACGGAATTCAGCCCTATAAATTTGAGCCGTACGGCTCCGATTCCGACAGTGACAATCATTCTGACAACGTGAAACTCAACGACGACAGGATTCGGAGAGATCGTTTGTTGAATACAGATTGGTATACAACTTGACTGGAAACCTTATTATCGTCATCGATAAGACCAAATGTCCATATATTTCAAACTGTATTGAATGTAGAATGATTCTGTGATGTAAAGAAAGAGCACGTCTGTGTTGTTGTTGTTGTTACTGGCCGAGACAGCCTTTTCGAAGGGATAAACTCCGGGATTCGGCAGAATAGACAGTAAACTGTTGATAACTCTACTGATATACGTCCGATTTGAATTCTGTTTGTTTTCCCATAATCCCCATGAAATACCAATTTCAGAATTATATAGCTTGATAAAAAAACTTTGGACATTCATGCTGTGGTGAGTGAGTGTCGAAACGACGTGATGGATCGGCATTCACATTTGCTCAATTTTCGACAAATTACATCAATTAAATTGAAATCGAATGATATTCCCACAATCTCAAATGTCAAAGGATTATGAAAGTATTATTATCACTTCTGTATCTACAGCTATTCACTCCAATTGGTGTTCAGAACCAATAGGTGTTCAGAAAAAAAAAAACATTAAAAGGTGACCGGCTTGCCCCATCACTGTACGACTTTGTCGTTGTCTGATCTACATGCACTCTCACACTTGTAGGTGGACTAGACCCAGCCCCTGTTTCATAATGTATTTTAAAGGGGAAACAAAAGGGAGTAACTCTGTCTATTAAGAAATACTTGACATAAATTTTTCATTTTTTTTTTTTTTTTTTTTTTTTTGTTTTTTGTTGATTTATTTACTTATCAAACGTATATATATTTATGAAAGATCATTTTATTATTATTAAATAGTATATATGAAATAGAGACTCATCCAGTCTAACTTGTAGGTGCTCAAGCAACAAATGCCACATCATGGATAGCATTCTGGGCGTTCATCGGGGACGCGAGAGCGAGCAGGGCATGTACAGCCGTCTCCCTGCCCGAGGCCTCGCTTGCAGGCAAGGTTCGTTCAGCCGATGTCCGTGGTAGATTCACCTTGTCCGATTTCTTTGCCGTCACATTCTGATTGTTCTTAGGTTTGATAGTTCTCTTTAGCTTTGGTTTGTACCCGAATTCAACTGCTACGCTGTAGAGGTCCTCGAATGAAGTCTTTCTGTCAAAATGTGCCGAGCAAATTATACGAGTACTGGCTCGGGCCCTCTTTCCACACCCTCGTGTTGCGTACAAATTTCGTCCAATTTGCAGCGATTTTCTCGTCTTTAGGCCACAAATGAATACTAACACCGTCATCTGTAGTAAAACTGCAACCTCCCACTACGTCGCGGCATATTTAACAAATGATGCCCCGATACTCCGAAAATCTCCAGAAATCAGCAGCTACTTATGACTGTGGTATACGGCTTTAACATAGAGAATACAAGACGGCTGTCCCTCCGTGACGTCACAGCTGGAATTGACAGGAGAGCGATTTTCACCTTTCAAACGGCAATATCTCGCCAATCAAACGGCACAAAATTATGAAAAAAATATCATTATTTTCAGAATCGAAAGGACTATTTTTTTATATTTTTGACCTCAGATCGTTTGGGTTGACCTTTAAAGAAACAGCTTTACCATACTTGATCGAGTTGGAATTAGGGCTACCCGCAAACCTCCTCACTCAGAGGTTGTTGCTCCGTGGGGAGATCTGCACGGAGCTATCCTCACAGAGGAATTGCCTCGGAAATTACCGTAATCGATTTTTCGCTTATCTCAACGAACCAATTTTCGAGGTCTGTTTTTGCAAATACCAAATTTAATGCAAGTTAGAATAACTTCTGCTTCTCAATTCATTCAAAATCTTGAAGATGTGACCAATGGTCTTTGCACATGCCTCTGGAACTGGGTTATTAAGGTGCAGAATATGTTGTTGCATCAGAGAGCATTCAGTAAAATAGGTAGTTCACGGATTTGTAAACAGTTTTTCAAATTCAGCAGCTCTGAACTAAACCTGATCCACTTGAAAGCGATCAAGACTTCTGCCTGACGATCGGATGTTTTCTTTTGGTACCGAATAGGTGGCAGAAATTGTTCTCTTGCATTTCACAGCCTTTTCTGAAATTCAGTGTGATTTTGAGTGAGAAAATGTGTTGCCCATACTTTGGAAATCAGATAGAGACATTGCATTATTCAGCAACTGTTCTAGAATTCGGCAACATTTCCGAGTTTCCGTGGTTAATTTTGAGGACTGGGTTTGAACATATGCAAATTGTAATTTTCTGTTCAGCATTACGGTAATCAATCCCCCTAATAATTCAATTACAGGAAGAGAAATGTCCAAAATTAGGGGGTGATAAAATTTATTAGGACAGGAAGTTGACAAAACAATCCAAAATCATGCATATAATCCATTACTTCTCCATTATTTCAATGATTTTAGAGATCAAATTTATTGATGGGCCTCTATGGTCGATTTTTTTTGGTCGATGATATCTCATATCATTGATGAAGAGTATGATTTGAAAATGAACATATCGCTGATGAGCTTAACATAATCTAATACAGCGGATGGCACCCATATTGGATAATGCACATCCATAAAACATAATACCAACTGTCCTCTCACCAATGTCCATGCACTCCCCAAGTTTGAAGTAGATTGGTTGAATCGTTCTGGAGTTATTGTCCAGACAAGATCTAAATGCTGAAAATCCAAGATGACTGATGGTGGCCATCTTGGATTATACAGGTAACTGAAAAGCAATGACAACTGTCCTCTCACCGATGTGAAGCCAAACTGCAAGTTTGAAGTCGATCAGTTAAATTATTCTAGAGTTGTTGTCCAGACAAGATGCAACTGCTTAAAATGCAACATAATCCAATATTGCTGGTAGATGGCAGCCAAACTGGATTATGATCGTTCATGAAACACAATCCTAACCGGGATCTCACCAAGGTCAAGGGACTCCCCAAGTTTGAAGTAGATCAGTTGAATCGTACTCGAGCTATTGTCCGGACAAGATCAAACTGCTTAAAATCCAATGAAATCCAGTATGGCTGATGGTGGCCATATTGGATTAAGCACGTCCTTGAAAAACAATCCTAATCCTCCACTCAGCAATGTCAAGGCACTCCCCAGGTATGAACTAGATCGGTTGAATCATTCTCGAGTTATTGTCCGGACAAGATCCAACTGCTTATAATCCAATATGGCTGACGGCGGCCATATTAGATTACGCACATTGCTGAAAAACAATCCCAACCGTCCTCTCACCAATGTCAAGGCACACCCCAAGTTTGAAGTTGATCGGTTAATTCACGAGTTATTGTCCGGACAAGAAAATCTAAGATCCAACTGCTTATAATCCAATATGGCTGACAGCGGCCATATTGGATTATGCACATTGCTGAAAAACAATCCCAACCGTCCTCTCACCGATGTCAAGGCACTCCCCAAGTTTGAAGTAGATCAGTTGAATCGTACTCCAATTATTCTCCGGACAAGATCAAACTGCTTAAAATCCAATGAAATCCAATATGGCTGATGGTGGCCATATTGGATTAAGCACGTCCTTGAAAAACAATCCTAATCCTCCTGTCAACAATGTCAAGGCTCTCCCCATATATGAAGTAGATCGGTTGAATCATTCTCGAGTTATTGTCCGGACAAGATCCAACTGCTTATAATCCAATATGGCTGACGGCGGCCATATTAGATTACACACATTGCTGAAAAACAATCCCAACCGGCCTCTCACCAATGTCAAGGCACACCCCAATTTTGAAGTTGATCGGTTAAATCGTTCACGAGTTATTGTCCGGACAAAAAAATCTGAGATCCAACTGCTTATAATCCAATATGGCTGACGGCGGCCATATTAGATTACGAACATTGCTGAAAAACAATCCCAACCGTCCTCTCACCAATGTCAAGGCACACTCCAAGTTTGAAGTTATTCGGTTAAATCGTTCACGAGTTATTGTCCGGACAAGAAAATCTAAGATCCAACTGCTTATAATCCAAAATGGCCGACGGCGGCCATATTGGATTACGCACATTGCTGGAAAACAATCCCAACCGTCCTCTCGCCAATGTCAAGGCACACCCCAAGTTTGAAGTTGATCGGTTAAATCGTTCACGAGTTATTGTCCGGACAAGAAAACTTACGGAATTACGGAATAACGGAATTACGGACATCAGTGTTTCTAAGTCCCCCTACTAAGTAGCGGGGGACAAAAAGTGATTGGATTGTGTCCTCAAAATTACTGAATTTTGATAGGGGAATTGAATTATTACAGGGATTATTGCAGTGTCAGGGCTATCAGTGAGTTGACGACTTCAGACAGTGGACAAGTTTAACAGGTGAGTACTACCAGCTGTCACACTAAGGGAGGGTCATCTGCAGGCTCCCAAATATTCAGTCTCGGAGAATTCATCAAACAATACAGTTCACTCTGCTCAACGATCTTGAAATAATTTCTCTGTTAGTCAAATCCAAATTTCACAAATTAGTACGTCAGAAAATAAGCTTCGTAAACATATAGGCCTTTAACTACATTTCACAATGCTTAGATATGAAAATTCTATTTTCCCACGGCACTTATATTTTGCGTCTATGGGGTTGAGGAGGCCCCGATCTGTGACGCCAAATGGTACCGAATAAGTTACTCCAGTTTCACCATTATTACCTGTTGTAAAATTTAATGGTAATCTCCTAGGAGCAGAGGCTTTGGGATGTTTCTCTACAGCTTCTGTGAATATCTGCATTTTATCTTCCTCTGTTTCTGAATAAGAGAAAAATCATATTAAAATCAAAATTTCCTGTCAGTTGTCTAGTATACAGTGACCAAGTTTCCCAAAGCCATAGTGTCTATTACAAGAGAGAGACACAGAGAAAATGGGAAGATCGTCATGTAAGGATCTTCAAACCGGGAACACCGTGTGCAATACAGCTTGTCCGGTAGCTTTTCCAGGTTTAATAAGGTTCTCTACATGTAGTCACCTATTGTTTTCCTTACACGACGAATAGGCCAAGAGAATTGAGGTTTAACGTCGTGTTCAGGTCTATTTACAGAAGTACATTATTTCCATTTGCCACATTCATGCAGCATTGTCTAGGAGCAAATTTCTAAACCGTTTTGATATGGTTCTGGAAAGAATTTCATCCGTCTATCAGAATAAATCTGTGAAAACCCAAACTGAGGCAATCTGATGCTGTTGCACTGATGGTAGTCTGGATACCCAAACCACATTGTTCTATGTCATCCCTCGCTGCAGATCTGCCAGAGATCATAATTTGAAGTTCCCTACTCGATCGACAGATGGTGTTAATCAGGTGATTTAAAACAGCGACTTTCTCAATTTGGAGCTTGCAAACTTCTCGGTAATGAACTTCCAGTAATACCATATAAATGAAGATGTTGCATAAAAGCTAAAAGCATGAACACTTGTCCGTCCAGTTCTCATCACATTTGTCAGACTTGCTCCTCAATACATAATATCACATGTTGGAAATACCAAACCTGCATTTTCACCTACTCTCACGATATGCAGGTCAAGGTCTTATTCAATTAACAGCTACATAGAACAAACCTGTTTTTAAAGCAGTCTCAAGGCCTTTGTAATAGGCCCAATTTTCAGGGTTTCTATCCAACAGATCTCTGTAAATCTTCGCTGCCTCATCATGATGATCTAACTGTAGTAAAATTTCAGCTGCAACGGAAAAGGCGATCGGATGGTAAAAGTTTGATAAAGATTGGAATTGAGGACGTCTCACATCTTCTCGATACAACACAGAAGGGAATTTACTCCATTTTCTAAAGATGGTCAGAATAAAAAGCTTCATACTTCAGAGATAAGTCAGAGGACAACAATGTGTCTACACTGTCAGAGGGCTTTCAGCTGTACCAAGGTTTATACAATAGGTTCTTATATGAAATATCTAAAGAATAAAATGATCAGATATTGAAATAGAGTTATAAGGCCTGGTACACATGAGTCAGTTTTCCTTGACCAGTGAGACCAAATTTGTGGAATACTGCTATGGCCATTCTCTATTTCCTGGTCTGGTATGGTCATCGTCTAGCAAGCTAATGGCCACTACAGATTTCCATAAATCTAGTCACACTTGTCATGGGAGACTGGCTCTTGCATACCAGGCTTAATTCTCATCTTTATTCTTGGTCACTTCCCTTCTATAATTATCAATTTGGTGGATCTACTGAATTCCTGTCTGCAGGAAACGCACACTAGGAGGATCATGTGACTGGTGCATTCAGGATGGTAATGCATATAAAAATAGCCCATTGGGCTTCAATACCCCTCGGCTATCAGTTATTGTCTACACCCAGCAATCATGCAATGTATAATATCATCAGTGTATTTTTAGAACTAGATTAACAAAAATCTGATCTAGTAGGGTTGACTGTAGTTCAGGTTTTACCAAGGCCTGAGGTTCTAGTAGAGCATGACCGAATTCTTAGCTCTAAATATACTCTTCTAAAAAGCTTATAATCAAATCAAATGCTTTTATCTTGGAAATATAGATCAAGGTCAGTCATCTTCAAAAAAAATCAAGTCATTTCTAACTTGATTGCATCGGGAACATGGATTCGGAGATCTTAGACTTAACATATAGAATTTGACCTTTTAAAAATAGGTCAAAGTCAGTGATATTCTTCAATAGACTTCAGGTCCAGCCATAAGTGGTATAAATTTGGGCAATGTAGATATAATCTTTCATGAAATACTGTACTGAATAGAATCTGACCTGGATAAAATAGATCAAGGTCAGTCATCTTCAGCACACCTTTGGAGCATCACCAGATGTACACATATTATTAATTTGGAAAGCCTAGCTATATTCTTCATGTTATATCGTAATAAACAGTATATGACCTTGAAAAAATAGGTCAAAGTCAGTCAACTGGGATAGGCTTCTAGTCAATCACCAATTGCATAAGCAATATGAATTTGGGAGACCCCAGCAAATACTAAAATTTGACCTTGATAAAATAGGTCAAGGTCAGTCATCTTCAGTACATGTCTGGACCTTTGCCAGATGTATACATAGTATTAATTTGGAAAGCCTAGATATATTTCTTCATAACAGACCATAATAAACAGTATATGACCTTGAAAAATAGGTCAAGGTCAGTCAACTGGGATAGGCTTCTAGTCAATCACCAGTTGCATAAGTAATATGAATTTGGAGACCCCAGTTTCCATCCTTCATAAAATAAAGCAAATATTAAATTTGACCTTGATAAATACGCCAAGGTCAGTCATCTTCAGTACACCTCTGGACCTTCGCCAGATGTATACATAATATTAATTTGGGAAGCCCAGATATATTTCTTTATGTTAGACCATAATAAACAGTATATGACCTTGAAAAAATAGGTCAAGGTCAGTCAACTTGGATGGACTTCTAGTCAATCACCAGTTACATAAGTAATATGAATTTGGAGGCCATAGCTTCAATCCTTCAAAAAACATGGCAAATACTATAATTTGACCTTGATAAAATAGGTCAAGGTCAGTCATCTTCAGTACACCTCTGGACCTTCGCCAGATGTATACATAGCATTAATTTGGGGAAGTCTAGCTTTATTTCTTCATGTTATATCATAATAAACAGTAAATGACCTATAAAAAATAGGTCAAGGTCAGTCAACTGGAATAAGCTTCTAGTCAATCACGAGTTGCATATATAATATGAATTTGGAGACCCTAGCTTTAATTCTTCCAAAAATATAGCAAATACTAGGATTTGACCTTGATAAAATAGGTCAAGGTCAGTCATTTTTAATAGGCTTCTGACCCTTCACCCAATACATATGTGGTATGAATTCACAATGCCTGGCTATAATTCTTCTTGAGATATCGTGTTCACAAGAAAGATGGACAGACAGATGGACAGACGCCGCTGACGACGACAATACCCTTCGGGCAAAATTTGTCCGAGGGGTAATAATTGAGGTTTTGTTAAAACATTGGTAGAATGTAAAAGTACCTTCAGTCCACACCCTCTACCTTATTTTCTATAACAACATTAATTTTTCACCAGCCATTGGTCGAGCAATTGGGAAAAGCTGGTCCTGTGATCAGCGACTGAGCAAGTGAATATGATTTAACGTCAGTTTCAACAATATTTCAGACATATCATGAGATTTGAAGCCCATTTCTTTTCACACATGGGATCCAATGGGTGGAGTCCTATTCCTTTCCACACCCGGCAATGCCACAGGTGCCCCAGTTACTCGCCTCTATGACAAGCTGCCTGAGGAGCCGAGGTCCTTAATTTTTTACCTGAAGTCCATCCCATGACCCGGGGTGTGCACAATGACACACCCGCTCAATCTCTGGAAGCCACATGGGCCATCCAAAGATGAGAATTTTGAGTGGTAAGAGGTACGAATCAGCTCATCATTCAGGACATAATGCCAAAATCAGGTAAGACATTAGTTTACCTTGACTGTGTAGTAATAGTTTATTCACAGACATCTACAGGTGATGCCTCTTGTTTACAAATGCCGTTTCAACTCCAGGACAGCAGCAATTTTTGTTTGCTTTGGTAGTTGTTTTTTAAACCATAGTACAGCCCAGTCTGATTGTTTCATTATAATCCGTGTAAAAGGGCCGATGCCTAACCTGGACAATTATGTTGATTTGCACTTCCTGCAATAAGATTGGGATGTCAGTTTTGAGAATAACTGTTCAGCTCTTCAAATAGACTGTGATGATCCACTGTGTAAAAAGAAACATCGGATGGATCGCAATTTACTTTACATAGAAAGTCAAATGACACACCTCTAATTTCTTGTATGGAGAGTTTGTCTACGATCTCATTCTCGTATTGGTCCAGTTGTTGTAGAGCCTCATTGAGCATGCCGGACTCTCGTATCACCATGTTCTGATACAGGAGCATTTCACTGTGTTCATAGTCATAGGGTTTGGGCTGTAACAAATATATCTAGAATTAATTACCCAATATTTGAATATTTAA